>BGPR01030354.1:0-18718 GCA_013235015.1 Araneus ventricosus
GATGCAACAAATTTAAAATCAAAAGTAACATCTTCATGCCAAAACTGGTCTCAATGTGATTTTTAACTTTCTCAAAAATTCGGACAGTCACGAAGAGAAAAAGAGACAAAAAGACGAAAGAGAGAAGGGAAAATAACGCTTCTTGATGAAAGATAAATGTTTCGCGAGCTTAAAAAATCTGGTGCAATTGAATTCAAGCAGGATTAATTCATGTGTCAAGGTAAATAATTTACAACTAGATAAAAAAAAGTCAAACGCATTTATTTTCAAAAAAAGGAAAACATCTCCCATAGTGGTCTAAAATAGTCGGTGATAACCATTTGTCTTGGACGAAAGAACGTCTTGAACCACGAAGCGGACTTCAGTTATATTCTAAGATAAGAAAAAATTGGATTTAGATTGTTCATATGGTTGCCAATACTACTGGCATTGTCTAAAGAATGAAGAAGAATTTTATTTAATCGGCGAATAGGAGGTGGAAATTTGATGGTCTGGTTAGCAGTTGGATATGGACCAGTGGCGGATTTTGGCAATATGAAGCTACAGGCGCAAGATCGTTTTGAGACCCTTCCTAATGTCGTTAATTCGCTGTCGACTTTGCACTGCGATGTATGCTTAATGTGACCATACGTCCAGTTTTGAACGGGATCATCCCGTTGCCCCAAGCATAGCTTCGGGGCGCCGAAATGTCCCTTTTTCAGAAAAAGAACAAAACACGGTAACAATTTCAAAAAAGGCGCGAAAAATAAAAAAAATTCGAAGGTAGTGTTTAGTAGCGAGGAGATGACGGGGCACATGCTATGTCTCACACATATGGAAGTCGGTCAGAAGTGTGCTAACTCGAACTTATTTCTAACTATATTATTCAGGAAAAAATGACAAAATTGAACACTGGGAATGTTTCAACCGAAAATCGTTGGGTGTAATTGTTCAAACACTTTCACACGAATAACTTGAATGGCCTTCTCTGTAATGAATAAGTAGTGGATGAACGAAAAACTCAGTTGAATGTCGCAATTATTAAAGGAGTGTTAATTACCAAAGTAAATTTTAAGAAATACTGCTAAGAATTTGATTCTTATTTGGAATCAGCACCAAATATTCTGAAGCAGAAATTTGTTTTTCAGAATAATGCAAGATCACATAAATTATTTATTGTTATGTGTTCATTTCTGTTCTTTCCGTTAACAAATAAAAACTGAAGAAATGTGAGTTTTCTTGAATACACATACTATTACCTAAAAATTAGTAGATGTCCCGTTTCTAGGGGGGGGGGGGATAAATGATCACTTTATGTATGCCCAACAGTTCTTGAGGCCTACAGGGTCTCAAGGCACGGGAGGAGTGCCTCTAGTACCTGTGCGAAAAACCGCCACTGATATGGACAGTCCCGATTCTACCAGGCATGCAAAGCGTGCATGCACGAAAGGCGGCCTCCAGCAACAAAAAGCAGGCTCGCTGTAATTCAAGAAGGCTATATAAAGTTGAAATTTGTTAACAGAAGATGAATCAAGTGATATAAAATTAAAAGTTGCTGCAAATTGTTTACTGGGCAACGTGTCCACTTTCAAATTTATTTATCAATTTTGATATAGGATTTTACCCTTAAAAATATTAATGTCCCTAGTAAACTGCTGCTATCTCCTAAATCAACAATAATGAATCCGGTAAGCTACTCAATAAAAATGGCAGTTTCCGAAATTCATCTAGGTTTGATGCGGCCTTTAACAAATGTATTAATGATGCAGCAGCATTAATGACAGACCATATTGTTACGAAAATCGTCTGGTGGGTGTACAATGTAATCCAACAAGCGGGATAATGGAGAACAACGCTTTATACCGCGAATATTCCAGAAAACACGAAGCACGGGTAACAAGAGAAACAGCATTTATACAAATTAGCAACACAAGTAGACAACAAATCACTAATAATAACAGAAACAGCACTATCAATAGCTCTCAATGTCTAACAGCTGACCAACTCGCATTGCGAACAACACTTCAGAGAGAGATTCCAAAGAGATTCTCTCTTCGTTTGAGCATCTCGGTATTTATAGTTTTTCCGACAGGACGTGAAGACACATAGAATTCTCTAGAAAAATCTACATATCTCCGTTCCAAAGAGTGATAGGGCATAATTCTTGCATTTTCTAGAACCTTCATTTTATCGCCATATTCGGAGGCCATTGGCTTTCATACAATAAAAACTTCTATAAATATATCTTTCCAACCATAGGACTAATATAGCAGGAAAGAGGCATTACAGATTCATAACAATATCAACATAGAATTTACTGTTAAATGACTCAGAACGAAAGTTAGTCTTTTATATTTTAGACGTACTTATGAAGCAGACCGAAGATCCAAAATTGATATTTAAAGTTTAATCTTACTTAACAATTGTGGATGCTATTTTAAACTCCATTCAAGAAACGTTTAACTCCTTAGCGGAGTGTGACGCATTATTTAAATTTCTAATTGAATTCAGGGATATTTCTCCAAAGATGACTTTAAAAAATCTTTTTGATATTGCTTTACCAAGTTTCTAATGGCGATTCATTATTTAGGAATGTTGATGTAATGATGTCGATGACTTGTATAATAAATTAATGATGTACAAAATCATGAATGGTGATATTATTGATCCTTTAAAAAATCAGGAATTTATTGTTGCAAATAATTTATTTTCATAATTTTCCAACAATTCTAGAGCCATAAGAATATATTTGACCCTGCCAGTCATAGTTACAACAGTTGAAGTTTTCGCAGAACATGTTTTTTTCAAATTTAGGTTACGCATAGAAAAAATTCTTTTCATTGTATATGTATGACATTTTACTTTTCTAACATTTTTATAAAACTTTTAACCATTATGCACCTGTTAAACCTTGTTTTATACATTTCTGAGCAGTAATATAATTTTAAGGTGATATTTTTATTAAAAAATATCACGTAGTTTTGAGATTTTCTAGTTATATGATATTCAATATATTTTTAAAAAATTTTAATTTCACACATATTATGATGAAAATAAGTTTACTGTAATTATTAAGCTTTTCTTCACATATTATGCTAATTTTAGGATGATTTTAGACAGAATTGTTTTTCCTGAGCGCACCAATGTGTTCAAAATATGTTCTAACAGAGCTCATTTTCAAATTGCTATTCAAAAACAAATACTTTAAGATACAAATATTTTTAAGCTATTTTGTATTGAAAACATCACATTCTTTTTAAATGCACTATATTTTAATAAAAATATATTTTTCACTTGGGAAAAAAACCTCTTTGTTTGCAGCTGAAATTTCGAACGTTTTCGTTGTCAAGAATGTCCCAGTTCCCTATTTAGTTTTCCCTTTATTTAACTGACACCTTTACAGTCAGTTGTATTTCCTGACCCCTTTTTAAATGTATCTAAACTCTCATTACAAGGAAATGTCCATCCTTGTAATAATTTATTTATCTGCATTTCCTTTTAAACAGTGAAATATCTGCATTAATATTGTACCTTCATGGTACTCGATACGACACTGAGTACGGATGGTAGAAATCTCAAAATATCATTTTAAAATTACTATTCTTGCGAAGAAATAGAGAACTTTCCCACTTGTTCGACTCATGTGAAGATGAGATATGTCCCTTTAGATCGCTTTGGAATAATTTAATCTCGTCTTTCCTCGTAAGCAATAAGTCTAGTCATCACAATATAAAGAGTCGTGCGTGTTCCGCGTCTCGAGTGTGATTATAGGATAGGATGAAAAACATTCATTGAAAAATCAGGGGCTCAAGAATAAAAACTGGTAATGTTCTCCCGTCAACTTTCGTACTACTTCCACAATATAAAAAATCGTCATTAATTTTAATCTATTAATGATGAGAAAATATGTGCACTAATGTAAAACGCGTATAAAATTCAAGGACGAAAAAATTCTCTTGGCCCGAAATATAACTATTCTATTTCCGGGTTCTTTAAAAGAAAATCTTTTCCAAGAATATAAACAACTGGTTCATTTCTTTTATGAATACAGAAATTTGATCCAAGTAACAGGCACCTTTTAAGAATTTTTTACTGAATAGTAAAAAGTTGTTAAAAGCAACCTCCAGAGAAACTAAGAAAACAGTATTTTGTTCCAAAAGGAACATTTTGCGACTGTTAATGTACATAAGTGCTGTTTAAAAATTGCGAAAATTACTCCTTAAAAAATCAGGGGTTCAAAAATAAAAATCAGTGAGATTTTTCAGTCGACTTTCACGTATACTTCACACAATATTGTTACTTATAATGTATGAAAAGAAGGCTTTGCCTATGTTATGCACATAAACATTCTGTATTGGCATCAATGAAAATCCTCTAAAGTAACCAAAATTAATTTTCCAGTGATAGTTTATCATTGTTGACTTTTATTTTCTCATACACAAAGAGAAAGATCATCAAAATTCAACCTCGGGGTTTGTTAAATTTGCATGTTTTAGACATCCCAGAATCTGAAGGGAAAAAATATATATATGGAATTATTTGTCTGTGAGCTCAAAATGCCAAGAGCTAAGCAGGTGAAATCTAGTATGTTATCTAGACATAAAAACTGTAGATATCAAATTTTGGACAAAATCTGTCTACAGGAAGTCTATCTGTCTGAACATATGTGAATGAGATAATAAAAAATGCAAAGAGCCAGATGGATGAAATTTAGCCTAGGATTTTATCGTCAGAATTATAGAGGTGTACCAAATCCATCAATGGGTTTCCTGTCTGGTCTTTATATTCAAGTGTATGTGAATGTGAAAACTCAAAATCCCGACAATGTAGATAAATGAAATTTGGTATGAAGTTTCATGTCCAAGTGCATAAACATGTACGAAATTTTGGACCCCATCAGTCTAAAGGAGCAAGTCCAAAAATGCACACTCAGTTTTCTTCATTATACTACAAAGCACAAGCCGTGCCATGTTGTGTCAGTATGCACTACGTGCCTGGGGCAAAATAATATTATATCTAATAATAATAAAGGAGAATGTGTGCGTCTGTGTTGTTGCTCTACAAGACAGATCGCCAGACCTAGAGCAACGAAATTTGGCACAAACATACTTTGGAAGGTGGGAATGTGCACCTGAAAGCTGTTTTTTTTTAAAATTTAAATTAATAAAAAATTAAGCTAAATTTTGGAGTTTTTCCTTAATAACTTCAAGAAATATTACAGCACAAAAATTATTTTTACACCATCTGAAAATTTAAAAGAATTATCTTTTCAACGACATCAATTAAAATTGTATGATTTTTTTTTCTCTAATTTTTAGAAATTTAAAAAAATATTTTTTGGCATAATTTACAACAATACTTTTCATTGTTGAAATGCATTTCAAACCGTTTTCATTGTTTAAACGAATATTTAATTTCATGTTTCTCTTCCAATGTTGAAAGCTAAAAAAATATCTAACTGGATTTTACTTTCTTCTTTTACTTGATCAATTTTCCTGTGAAATCTGTAAATGAAGTCCTTAAGATAGCAAGTATATAATGAAATAATCCAGTAAACTGAAAGATTATCGTTGCTATGTTTAATTCTTTTCATCAGCGTGTTTTAAAAAAATTAGCATGCTGCTGGATGCAAAATGTGCCGCACCAATGAAATCAAATGCACATCTTATCTTAAACAAGAGAGAGTGAAAGGCTACGAAAAGAGTGCGGGTTAAATGTCTATAACAATTTGAAGTTTAAAACTACTTTGTTAAGGGAACCATGAATCTAAAATTATGCATAAGAGATTCAGTTAAAATTTTTTTCTTCTGGCGATCGAGCTGGTCGCTGAAGGGGGCTGGCATCACAAAAAAGAAAGAAAACTTTGAACATTTTTTATTCCAAAATTTTAGTTACATAACAATTTGTATATCAGTAATAATTTAATAATATAACATACAATAATTTAGTACAATATAATTAATAAAAGTATATAATGTTTTCACAAAAATAAGCAGCTTTTTCTTACTCTTCTAATGACCATTTAAAAGCAGTTGCAGTATAATGACAATTAATTTGTATAACAAAATTCAGACAGTTTTGTTACAAAAATATGTCATTTACATACATATTAGAACATTTTAAAAAGGAATGATATAACATCACTATTTTTTCAAAAAATTTTATAATAAATATTTTACAAAAATGATTAGCAAAATACTGTTGGAATTTTCTGTCACACAGAAAATTGAGATAAAATGTTCCTTTAAAACACTGTTTCCCATGACACTTATATAAATTTGGAAGATGCTTAGTTGACCAAATATATTCAACTATGAATTAAAAATTTCTTAAAAAGTGTTTTAAGACAAAACATTTATACAAATATAAACCACGTACATTTATAAAATTGTTCCATAATTTTGAAACATGCCTCTGGACCTCTAAAATTGAATATGACGAATTTCATGAAGATAATATCTTCTAAGACTTGTGATTAGAAGGCAAGAATTATTCTTGGGCTTGTATCTTACCCTATAAGCTTTTACATTATACTAACATGCAGATGTATGATCCACAATCAAATTTAATGTGTACCCACATACACAGTGGACCTTTAGGAAAATCAGAGTTCAAAATCCCAGTCCTTTGACTATAAGACTATTGACTGGTATCTGGCTTGGCAGAACATGAGATTCTTCTACCAAGAAGTATCTTGGTCAGAAATATAACGACAAAGAAACAGCAAGCTCTCAACTATGAATATAATTTTTAGTTTTAAGTATATAACAAATGACCAGAATCACAGAAATATCTATATAATATTTGCCCAGGTGTGATCTCTAATGCTCAAGAATGCGGGCGTGGCTATGACTCACCGGACCAGACACCACATCCGCAGCGTGCGAGGGGAACAGGTGAGGGGTTTTCTTAGAATTCGGAGAGGAACAGGGGAGAAAGTGCTGAAGTGAATTTCTCTTATCTTTGGAAGAGAAAGTATTTTGGTACATCCGATATCTTCTTCCTTTCACGTACTTAATTTTTGAATTGAATATTTAAGAGGAAAGTTGTTATCTTAAATGTTATAAATATTTAGTGATCAGTTTTGATTTGAGTATTAATAAACAATATGGATAGAGAAGATCCCACTACAAGGAAACAAAGGTTAGTAAGAGAGATTTGCAGGATGGAAGGCGAGACAAAGCCAAGAGACATTAAACAGAATTCAAACCACAAATATTTAATTAATTAGAATCAATTTATTTTTCCATTTCTCTGAGATCTCTACTTCTGTTTTCGTTAAAAAGGTTCTTTCTGTTTAGTACTTAATTTTGGAATTGAATAATTATATATTTTGCAAAATGAAAATTCGTGTCAATATTGATTCATAATTTCTGTTTTTCATGCTTTTTTTAAAATTCCTTAAGCAATCTGCATGAGATTTTCTTCAACAATTTTCATTAGTAAATTTGTGACAATCAGATCCGAGATATTGTTGGCTAGCTAAAAGCCCACGTTAGACAGGCACAAATCTTTTAGTAAGTATATAATCTATCAGATCACCTAATACAAGAGGGACTAATTCAAACCAATCTACTTAAAATATATGTAATTTATACTGAAACACTGATTGTCATATCTGAGAAAAGGTGTATATTAATATAGGTTTTAAATAAACCATAATGAAAAATACAAGCCTTAATCTTTTATAATTCTGGCTACACTTGCAAGCAACCTATTGTTAGGGAAAACTGTTTTATTAAAACTTGGAGGTAAAATAGGAATGTATACAATATTATACACATAACCGGAGAACATTTCACAACTTATACACTTCAAATATGTAATTTATCACAGTATAATCAGGTGGAGAGAGCGTAAGTAATGCAATCACAGAATTCTTTACAAAACACATGTCCAAAAAATACATATCCATAAATATCTTTCTATAACCCAAAACAATTTTTTGAAAGACTTGTTTATTATAACAAATATTATCAATCAATCGCATAAGTTCAAATTGATTTCAGATTTCATTATAAAGCATGTTAAAGAAAAAGTATAACATGCAAAAATTATTTATAATACAAAATCTGTTCCAATGAAGTACATTTTCAGGTCAATATAACTAACAAACAGCTGATTTGTACAAAAACATTTATTTACAATTCATTGGAACTGCATTAATCAGGATAAGACATAAGAAACAACAACTGATAGTGATTTTGTATGTTCTACATCAGAGCTTCTTAAAATTCATTAACTAAACAAAAATTTTGCTTCTGATTCTATGTGTACATATATGGAAAGAAAACAGAAAATTAAAACATTAATTAATGATAAGCAAACAGATATTTAGTTAAATATGCTTGCAAAATTTTAATGAAATGCTTTTAAACCTTTCTTTTTTATTATTAATATTGTTTTTGCTTACCAGTATTGCAAAATCTGAAAGGTGTAGGTGCAGTCACTTTTTCACTGACTCACAACTTTGGCATGAAACTTGGGTTAGTATCCATAGATCAAGAAGCTCTGCTCTAATTTCAACTTGAAAGCAACCTAACTGTAAGCTTTTAGTTTGAAACAATAAAAATGGGAGTCCTTTTACTCGAATGAACTTTAAAAAAATATCTAAAGCGAGAGTTCAGAAAATGCAAAATAAGACAATATCATACTACTACAAATAATGCAGTACATTAATAACTCATATTTTCAGGATTTTGAAATTTCAGTAATAACAATCTTAGAAACAAAACCAACCAGCATAGCAAACACTACAGTAACAATGGTTCCATGAGTCATTCCAAATCCATATACCTAAAAGATAAAAGACAAACTGTAAGAAAAAGAGTCTGAATTTATACATTGTGTAATAATAATTAATAGACTTAATTATCAATCATGCATTTAGATTATGCAACTTACTCAAAATGGAAAACACCAGCATTTTTTAAAAAATGTGAATAGCAAAGTTAAGCAGCATATTAACCCTCCTAGCGGCGCAAATGTCTTTTTCCAGTTTTCATGTTCAGTTCAAAAGCAGATGGCTCGTATTTATATGTATACTAGCTAAAAACCCGGCATTGTTTGGGATCCATATTTTTTCATATACCGGCCTCCTGTTTTTTTTTTCTTTTTTTTCCCCTACAAATATTGTCACTAAATTTCCCCAACATATGCAATTCTTCTTTGAATCTTTTCTTGTTGAACAAAAAATCTTTCAAATATAGCCTTTTTATCACCTTATAACAGTATGGTTTGAATGAAAATGTGAGAAAATTCGAAAAAGAATGTTTTATTTTAAACTAAACTAATGTCATTGGATCTTTCATTACATGTTAAAAGCTACGAAATAAAAACAGAAGTTAAGTGCATGCTACAAAATGACAACGGAAGTAAGAATTCTACCTTGACCAAAGAAAACAATATTTTATTAGCACGTAAAAACACGTGAAAAAAGGATTTGATGAAACAATACATCGTTTTGGAATCTTAATTACAGTTCGAGAAAAAATTGTACAGCAATTAAATTGGTATCATTAAAAAGATAATTTTTTGCTCTTTAAGGTGATGCAAAAATAATTTTCGTCCATAAGTATTTCAGAAGTTATTAGCGAAAAACGTCTAAAAATAGCATAATTTTCGTTATTAAATTAAATGTCTTAAGGACTAATTAACTGTGAAAGTTGAAAATAGAACAGTTGACCTTGAAATGTGCTCTAGAATGTCATGTGCAAATTTTATGTTGCTACCGTTCACAGTTTAGGAGGAGTTCTTGTGACAGACTGACAGATCCATGTATTTTCTGCTTTATATTATAGATTTTCTTAAACAGCCATGAATAAAGTATTCTTAATATTTCAGAGAAATAATTAAATACAAAAAAGGTCGATTCATTTACTTTAAAAGCTAAGTTTTCTAACCTGACAGCTAAAAGATAAAAATAATTGGGCGTTCGGAGGGTTAACATCATGAACTGTCAAGGAGGTGATATGCAAGATATGTGTGGATCACTATGAATTTTAAATAGTATCTTTGTAAGTAATTTTTTGTTCATCGAGAGTTTTGATTTTACTCGCTTTCATTCAAATTGATTTTTTTTTATGTTTGCAATGATGGAATTTTGTAATTAATTTTTTACTCACGTCCAGATATTTCAGTTTTGAAATTTTCCACACTTGTGTTCTCAATGGCAATAAACTATTTTAAAATTTTCAGCACTTGAATGGCATTTAACAAATTAATTTAATTAAAATTTTGATTCCATACCCGAGATGCCATCTGGTAGTGAATTTGAGGAAAATATCTTATTGGAAAAGTCTAAAATATTTATTACCAAAAGTAGAAAATAAGTTGAATAAAAAATTTCTAATTTTTCTTATACTCTAAAAGTATGTTTTTAAAAACTGTTTTTATTAAATTTCTTTCTTTCGTGGGTAGATCGGAGTGATTCTTCTTTAATCCTGTATATGATTGATTCTAATGCCATGCATTGGTACTTCATGTCATAAAAAATCAATGGACTTAATCAAAGTGAATAAGAGAATGTATTCGGCTTATTAATATTACAAGTGAATTTTTATAATAATTAGATTAATAAAATTTAATCCCCCCCCGAGCACCCAATTATTGTAGCTTTCTGGTTAGAAAAATTAGCCTTTACCACTTAACAGTTTCTTTTTTCTGCCACATTGTGTCCAAAAATAAGCACTTTTTTATAAGCAATTTTGTATTCAAATTGATTTTATAGATTCAAATCAACAGTCAAAATGGTTGCAAGTATTGATTTAATGAATTTTTGATTGTAGGGAGAAAAAGAACATAAAAACTGGTTTATCTAACCTAAAAACTGGTTTACACTTGTTTTGCTATTCATCATTAATTAGACTGCTAGAGCCATTTACTATAAACATTGCAAAGAAAAGAAAGTGAAAAAGCTGAGAAAATCAGTGGACTGGCTTAGAAATATTACCTCCCCGATTGGCATTCGGGCAAATCAGGGAAGGCCCCTTTTGCAGTGCCAGAACGGTGTTCGGGCAAAACTGTTATGTGGTTCAAGTGAATGAACCAAACTTTTTGTAATTAATCATGTCTCTAAAATCTCCATCCATAAGAAAATATATACAGTAGAACCTCTATTAACCGAGGTCACTGTTAAACGAGCCACGGCAAAAAAATTTAACAGCGTCACTTTTTAATAAAGTCAATAAATTTTTCAGAAAAGGGTGTCAAAGTTGGCACTGGGACCAATAATCTCAATGCAAAGGCTTTTAAATAGTTGTTATCAGAAAGTGGCCTGTTACAACTAAAGAAGTTACTTAGAAGGGGGGAAAAAACACCTTACTGTGAAAGTGTGTTGGAAAGTTTTCCGTTGCTGAGCGGGAGAAAATATTCTTTTGAGAATGCATTTTCCCAATGATTGTTTAATGGTAAAGGAAACAGCAAAAATAGGTAGTACACACATTTGTGAATCCATTGCATTTTTTGTACATTAATTTAATTAATGTTTAAAAAATGCACAAAGGAAGTTTGTTAGCTAATCAAAGAGTTTGTGGATTATTTTTTAATTAAAAATAAACAATTTTATGAAACCCTGTCAAAAGAAAAAAAGTCACAATTTAAAATTTAGTTTCTATTAACCAAGTTGCTGATTATCCTAGGTGATTACAGTCCTAATCAGATTGGATAATTTCAGTTCTGCTGTATATAAATGCCATTTGTGTCTTTTTGAACAAAGCAGGAAAAACAGAAAAGGTCAGTTCTGCTGTTCAGGGGTTAATCCCATATATAAATGATTTCAACACCATGCATTACCACTTCAAGGCATAAAAATATTCAATAGACTCAACCAAGCTGAGTAAGATTATTCAGATGACTCATCAATATTAAACAAATTATGATCTTTTTCATAGAAATAAGTTCATATTCAAAATAAAGTCATTTTTTTAAAATTCAAAATGCATACAAATTCAGCAAAAATAATCCAGAAAAATCTGAAGAATTGCCAATTAAATTTTTGTAATCATAATTTGAATTACATTCGATCCTATCCCCTTTATACATATATGACTATAAGTCTTATATGTTATAATTCAAAAATCTTACCTATAATGCTGATAATTGACCTGTAACATCATTTCTAAAATGTCTATATAACAAATGAAGCAAAGTCTTTCAAATTACTGCACTACAGGAATTTACAGTTGGATTCTCCAATTTTGTTATTTCACCTTACTTCCAATGCTTGCATTTGTAAAATAACCAATAAGTTTCATTGTAGTATGCAGTAAAATCAGTAAAGGAAATTCTCATTTTAAGAATATAATAAAAATACAGTGGTACCTCCCTTAACGGACACTCCCGAATAGCGGACACCTCTAATTAACGGACATTTTTACGAGGCCCAGTCCTTTTATATAGGACAATCCATGTTATTCCCTCTGGATAGCGGACATGTATTTTTGAAAAACTTTAAATTATTTTGGGAACATTTGAAAATTATTCTAACAAGCAATCAAAAAATATATTTTTATGCATCTTTATAATGAACTTTTCCCAACTCCTCCCTTCCGTGCTTGATACAATGGAATTCGACCCTAAAATGTGCACAATGGCATTCTTCTGCCCCCTCACCCTTTCTTTCTTCCTATTCTTCCAGAACTCGCGTGTTTCTTGGAATTTAGAAGCGCGAAATCTGTTTTGGGGGGCTTGGTCATTGGTCACTGGCGAGGCTAAAACTTTATTGTCTATTCAATTTAGTCCGACAGTGCAAACTGATTGAGATCATGTTAAAATGACGTCGAAAAGAAAGAGATTGAATTTGAAAGAAAAAATTGACGTTTTGGACGTTACTGAAAAGGAAAAGTTGAGCTTTCGTAGCCTTGCCGAACGTTTCCATGTTAGTAAAACGCAGATTAGTGAACTTTTGAAGGATAAAGAAGGAATTAGAACGAAAATTTGAAAAATTTGAAGTTTCGTAACACAGAAACAAGCGAAATTGACGAAGTGTTGATGAAATGGTTCCGTCCAGCTCGTGCAAAGAACATTCCTGTAAGTGGTGTTTTGCTCCAAGAAAAAACCAGAGAAGTCGGTGAAAGTTTGGAATTAGAAACTTTTAAGGCCTCATATGGATGGCTTCAAAAATTCCGGACACGTCACAACATATCTTTTAAACAGATTTGTGGCGAAGAAAAATCTGTAAATCCAAATGAAGTAACAGATTAGATTGGAAAGCTTAAATCTCTGCTTAAAGGATATGATGACAGAGACATTTTCAATACCAATGAGACTGATCTCTTTTACCGCGTCCTTCCGGACAAGACCTTATTTTTAAAGGGTGAAAAATGTAGTGGCGGGAAAATTTCAAATGAGCGGCTCACTCTTTTGCTGTGTTGCAACATGCTGGGAGACTTCGAAATTCCAGTTGTTATTGGAAAAGCTAAGAAGCCTAGATGTTTCAAGAACATCGATGTACAAAAACTTACTGTTTCGTATAAGTCAAATAAGAAAGCGTGGATAACCACTGAGATAATGAGCGATTGGTTGGTGAAGTTAGACAACAAAATGAAAAAACAAAAGAAAAAAATCATTCTGTTCATGGGGCAATGCTTCTTCCCATCCTTATGATTTAGAGCTCAAAAATATAATTTAGTTTTCTTGCCTCCTAACACCAATTCGATGCTACAGCCACTTGATCAGGGAATTATCAGCAGCTTTAAAGTAGGATACAGAAAACTGATTCTGAGACATGTGCTTTCACAGATTTCCTCCTGCAAATCCATCAAAGTGTTGGCAAAATCGGTATCTGTTTTGGATGCAATTTCCTGGACTACGTCAGCCCTTAAAAAGGTGGAACCTGGGTGCATTCTAAAATATTTTAAGAAGGCGGGATTTTTGAGTACAAGCGAAGTGGCAACTGACAGTACTACCGAAAAAAGCGAAAAAGAACTTGAGGATCTAGTAGCCAATTTGGATTCAAATGTCAGCGTTGAAGAGTATGTCAAGATCGACGACGATTTATCCACTGAGGAAGAAAACCTGCATGTTTCTAATTTCATTCATTGGGAGACAACTGAAGCACTGGCCCTTTCTGAGGATGATGATGAGGAATCACCAATGGAAGACTGCAAAATCAAAGATTATTCGGAAGCACTGAAATACAGAGAAAATTGAAACAGTTCTTTCTGAACGATGAAGATTCCGAGGGACTAGCAAAGATAAATCCTATGAAGATTCACCTTGAAAAACAGATTTGCTGTGTAAAAAAGAGAAATCAAACTTTGTTAACAGATTTTTTCAAGTAGTAATTAAAATACTATGCATTGTATTTTGGGATAATTTAATGCAAGATGAAAGGATTAGCACACAATTAACAGGTAAAGTAGTAAATAGTTATTCTTTTCTTATCTAATTAATTTTTTCTTTTTAATTAAAATTGCAGTCGTAATTTTCAATCAAATGTCAAACAGAAGTGGAAAAACTTTTATAAAATGTTTGTTCTCCCCAATTGCGGACACCTCCTAATAACGGACAAAACTTTTGGTCCCGTGACTGTCCGCTTTTCGGAGGTACCACTGTATTACATCAATATAATAACATATATAAGATTTATGAAAAGTGTTTTCAGATCAACAGTTGTGAAACAGAGAAGTATTTTCTCATAAAAAAATATTTACAAACATATACACTGATGAGCCAAAACATTATGACCATCCCCACATTTTTCAATGAACTCGTCTGGATGATGTGAAGGGCATGTGGTTAAGTGAGAATGGTATTTAACTGCTCCTGAGAAGGTAAGTAATCATTCTTGCACTTACTTTTGAGAGTGATGGGAAAGGCTGCTGATCTAAGCGAATTTGATAGAGGGCAGATCGTAATGGCCTGAAGACTCGGAACGAGTATCACCGAAACTGCATGACTGTTAGGTTGTTCACAATCTCCCATTGTTAGTATTCATGCAAAGTGGATAAATGATGGTGACACCAGCAGTAGACGCCAAGGTGTTGATCGTCCACACATCATCAAAGAAAAAGGATGTCGGAGACTGTCCCGTTTGGTAAAGCAAAATCGGCGCCAGACAGTGGCTCAGCTGACAGCCCAATACAATGCAGGTCCAAGCGCAAGTGTTTCAGAACACACAGTTCAGCGGACACTGTTGGATATGGGACTGTGCAGCAGATGTCCCATTCGTGTGCCTCTGTTGACCAAACGTCATCGTCAACTATGCCTACAGTGGGCCCAGGAACATCGAGACTGGACTATGGATGACTGGAAGATAGTTGCCTGGTCGGATGAATCCCAACTTCTCATTCACTGTCTGCCAGGCGAACAGTTGCTCCCCTCTTGTACAGCAGGTCATAACACAGGCTGGTGGGGAGGTGGGGGGTGGTATTATGCTTTGGGGGACGTTCTCATGGGTGGCTCTGAGACCCATAGTTGTGGTAGAACAGACCATGAAAGCTGCGAACTATCTGAATATCATTGTGGATCAGTTGCAACCTTACATGGCATTTGTCTTCTCAACTGGAAATGGAATCTACCATCAGGACAACGCCCCATGTTACAAGGCTCGGACTGTGTAGGAGTGGTTCGAGGAGCATACTGATGAATTCCACCTAATGTCCTGGCCACCTAACTCACCGGATCTTATTCCGATGGAGCACATTTGAGATGTCATGGAGCAGCAGCTCAGAGCTCAAACCCCACCATATCCGAATATCTTGACTCTGCGTGGCTGCTGCTTAGACATTTGGTACAACCTGTCTCCAGTCATGTACCAAAAACTTGTGGCATCTTTGCTGTTTTGAAGGCCAAAGGAGGCGCAATGCGTTATTGAGTAGGTGGTCATAATGTTTTGGCTCTCTAGTGTATAATGATTAATTATTTTATGAATGCTATGAATATATTTTATATATTTTACAATTACAGACTTCACTTATTTAATTTGTATAACCCTAACAGCAATGAATAGCATTTAGTTTTATTCTAAAAATGCAAAAAGGTCGTAATATAGAAATGCAAATTAGAAATAAGGTATGGATATGGAAAAACAATTTGAGATTATTTTACATACATGAAATGCATTTCAATATCCTAAAAATTTGTCATCTTATATGATAAATTATTAAATTATACTATTAAAAATATTTAGTGTAATAACTGTTGCAATAAAATAAGTCCAAGAAATTAAAAATGAAACAATCATTTGAATAATAACATACCGACATTTGAAGAGGATTCAATGCCATATACTGAAGTGGTTTAATACGCTGTTCTGTAGGATATATACACTAAAGTAAATATAAAAAAAAATTGTATCAATTTATAAACTTACAATTTCTAAATAGATATAAAAATTACATATCTATTTAAGAATTTGTCATAATAGTAGAAATAAACAAATGTGAAACAGTAAGGCAATATTTTCTTTTATTAATACAAAGTGATAGGCAATTAAGAACATACAAAAATTGCTGAGTATGGTATTAGTTGTACTTTGAAACACTTCATCAAAATAAGTACCTTAAGTAATATAATGTTTTACTTATATTTATGGATGCATAATTCTAAAATTTGAAAAAGAATTTTCATTACAATAATCAATGCATAGAAAGAAAAATTGTTATTGTGATATACAGTACACAATGCCTGTATAAAAAATTGCCACAAACATTGTAAAGCTATGTTCTCTTTTTAATACAAGTTCAGCTGTGAAGAGACAACACAAATATTTATTATAATTTTGGAAATATCTCAAAATGTACAATGACAGTTATCTTGATTATAACATAAATACAAAGTAAAATGTTCCATTTGATTTGAAACTTGACAGAGCCAGAAAAAAACTGAAAAAGAAAATTAACCCTAATACCAGAAGCAAAGTTTAGCTCGATTTCCTTTTACTCGTTTGCACCTTGTGTCTAGCCTGAATGGTTGCTAATCCGACTTATATAGCTGGGCAAAGTGTTTATCAACAAAGGCAGGCATGAAAGTGCAAGCTGTTCAAAAAAGCTGAACTCTACGTGAATACAAAATTTACCACAAAATCGATATATATACAGACGCAAAGGCACAAGATGTTACTACTTAAAATACATATAGAACAAGCAATTAAAAGTAGTATATATAAGATTTTATTTACTATTTTTTCTCTATTTGCACAGAATTTTGATTTTTAAATGCCATACAAGAGGTTCAGAGTTCCTTCTATTTTCTCAACGTTGAATAACAATAGATAGTATCATAACAAAGTTACATACTTTTTTAAAAATAAGCAGTTTATTTAAGGGAGGAAAAAAATGACAAAAGTGCCTAAGAATATATATTATCATATGCAGTAGAAGATCTTTGTAACGCATAATTTGGAACCAGAAGTTGTGTGGTTTATAGATTTTTGTATAATACAGATCATTTCACATATCTCTAAAATTAACTTAGTAAACATGGCCTATTATGCTTGTAACAAGTCATTAGATTACAATTTAAAATACAAATGATTTTGCCTCACAAAGATAGATAATTTAATTATATTTAGTTTTCACAGAAATTAATATTTCAATAAATTAGCAACAAGTACATTAACACTACAGTTAAAATTGTTCTCTATTTGTTGAACTCAGAAAATAATCAAAAGAACTTGACATATTATACAATTTTATGTTTTGAAATATTGTGCATTTAAATAAATTCTTTTACATACTGAAGCAATTTTTCAATTTTCAAATAATTCAATAAAAGAAATTAATTTAATTTCCTTTTCTTTAATGCTTTGTCTTTAGCCATCTTTTCCAATTTTCGTTTATGAATAAGCCTGAGCTTGTTTTCTCTCATCTTTATTAAATTATTAGTTTTTATTTTGCTGCATAAGTCTTTAGTAGCATTTAGTTTCTCTCTTTTTCTTTGCATTACTTGTCTTTTCAGCTCCAATTCATTTTTATACTGCTGATATGAAGTTTTCATATTACGACATAACTTTTTATTAATTGGGTCATGCAAAAAATCATTTAAAAAAAAAAATCTATTGCTGACTTATTTTGGCTCGACAGTCTGTACTTCACAGTCTGAATTGGCAGAAAAAGTTTCAATTTTCATATTTCCAGATTCTTTATCCAATACGTCCCCCATCATACTGAAGGAACTTTCAACCTGAGGGAAAAGGAAGCAGCTTAATATAGCTCGAACCATTTTTGAAAGGGCACAGTATTTATTGGACCTGAACACTGCAGCCCACCAAAGGTCAATCTGCAATATATTTCCATGTTCATCTGTATATGATGGCAAAAATTTATCCACCTGATATAAATGAACATCAAGTGAATATTGCATTTCTTCTTCTTGCATCAATACATTTGTCACTAATTTTGGCAGTCTTTTTAACCTTCCAGCAGTAACTGAATGTCCTCTGGCAATTGGGTCAATTGCTGAAATGCTTTGCAGAAGACTGCTATTTAGAGGCAGTTTCTTTTGCAAATACTGAGCACATTCAACATATGCCTGGTTTCCTTGTTTCAAAAAAGCTGCAACTGTATCATGCTTCAAATTTTTTTTGATACAATTGATTCTGCTGAGCCTAAAAACATTTTTGATTTTTTTAGCATAACTTCATCTTCTGATACATTTAAAGAAAGAAGTTGCTTCACATTTTTTCCTTTCAAAACTTCATGTTTTAGAAAACAAGATAGGAAATCTAAAAACAACTGCTCTTGTTCATCATATAGTTTGTGGATTAAGGGTTCCTTAGTCTGGAATAAACATACAT
>BGPR01030355.1:0-18717 GCA_013235015.1 Araneus ventricosus
TTCTATTTGTGGTACAACTACAATGATAAAAACTGTTTTTATGCGATTTTTAATTTCATCCATTGAGTGCCCATCTTCAGTAGACCGTGGCATACTTTTGAAAAATTCACTTTTAGTTTTTCAATGTATTCTTATTTTATCATTTGTTTCTAAATTTGTATCCTGTGAATAAAGAAAAAGTAAAATAAAGTAAGTAAAAGTAAGAATAAAGAAAGTTTTCACACGTGTCTCAGAACACCTCTTTTTAAAAGCATCTGAAAGGCTGCGATTACGATTATCGAATCATTTAATGAAAAGTAGAAGAAGGTGACCAATTTTCTACTTCCGAATATGCTGCGACAGTCCCGCAGATTCTTTTTCTTGCATATTCCTGCCAATTTTGTGTCAAATATTTAAAATTTTGTGGGATTTTTCATGAACAGAATAACTTAAGAATCGAAGAAAATAAACATAAGTTGCTGTCGGAAAATTTAAAGATGATGTATAAAAATAAATTTGAAGGCTGTCTCTTATGCAAATACTATTGGCATGTATTTAAGAGAAATGCATTACTAAACCTATTGCCAACTTTTTCTTGACTTTTTAAGTTTATAAATTGCGCATTACATTTGAGAAGTGTTCGGATACTTTCTTTTATTCTTTAACTGGCAGTACGCGCAGGCGTTGTCTGTGGCATAATGACTAAAGAAAGGCCAAAATTTTGAAAATGAAATCAAAACATATAGAGAGAGAATAAGAATAAGATTGTATCATTTTTATTTTTAAGTACATTTCCGAAATAAAATGTATTATTATAATGGGTTTAATTTAAATTTATATTTAAATTTTTTATGATTTTTAGTATAGTATTAATAGCCTAATTTAGTAATAATATTTTTACTTCAAATGCGGAACTGTCTTTAGGATAACGCTCATGCTATTACAATATTTAAGACTATGAATTGGTGTGCATTAAGTTAATATACTTTCTCGTTTCTTATCTTAAAAAATTTTGGAGATTTATTTCCCTACTTTTTGTTTTCCAACAATTGGCTTTCCAGAGGGTTGGCTCCGCAAATTCGCATTAATACGACATAATCAATTCCCAAGATCTATTGACATTTGATTGTTGGATTCCAATTCTGTGTCGTCTTTTTCATAATAGTAATAATCTAACTTTTAGTAACACATTAGTATATAAGCTAACTATCATTTTGTATTTCATTTGTATGATTATTGATAAGGTAACATTATTTTAATTTTAATTTATAGTTTAATATGTTTATATATTGAAAATGTGACATGTGTTTTGATTGTTTGAAAAATTTAACTATATTTATTTTCAATTAGACATAAACTTTTTTGCATTTCTATGTTTTGAAAATTGTTTTTTTTTGTTCAGTTTCTGGAAACGAACTTTAAATTATTGCTAGAGTTTGTCTTGAAAACTCCGATAATAATATACGCTCGTTCAGGATTCCCCAGATGACGCGTCCGGACGTTAGCGTTGTTTCTATTTTGTTATTTTTAGTATTTTTCTTCGAAATGGTTTTAATGTTTTCTTTTGTTTATTTTATATATATTTTTATATATTATATATATTATATATATTATTTTATTATATATATATATATATATATATATATTATATATATATATATATATATATATATATATTAAAACAAAAGAAAACAACCTTCGAAAAAATAATATAAAATAAAAACAAACCTGTATACGTCAGACATCATGAACTGTCGAACTGTCTATACGGATTTCTCCAAACACAACTTTCATATTCTAAAAGATTCGATTCATCTCAAAAAACTAATCAACAAAGAAATATCAAGCAAAAAGATCATTCTAATTAATAATATAAGGAAACCAAATTTCAAACCAATAATGTAAAACAAAATGAAGAAAAGGTCAATACTCACCTAAAAGTCCATAAATGAATAAATAAATATAGGCAATGGGATGAGATGCATAAGCACGACACACTTTGTACATTGGAACGTTCATAAGTGCTGACGTGTTCTAGGTTATGAAGGTTAAGAGTTAACTTCACGAGTTTCGGTTAATATTATACTAGCAGTGAAAAGTCTTAGAAACCTTTTACTGTCCGTGGAAAGTCTTAAGAACCTTTTTAAGAGTATCAATACATAAAAATAGGCAATTAAATAAAGATGAAATTAACTGTAAAATGCAATAGATCAAAGGCAAATAAAGTAGGTGTTTTTTCAACCTATAAAACGCTATGGAATAAAGGTAAATAAAGAGGTAGAATTTTTATTGGAATTAGGATTATTTTGAAAAATTTCGATTGCTTAATTTTCTAATGAATTTTTACAAATATTTTTAATCCTTAGTAATTGATGTGCCATTGCGTTTTTATAGATCTTAAAAGAGTTATTAGAATTCCAAAAGTTAAACCTATTGACATTAGAATTTAGAATTCATTTCTTTTTTGCGTAAAGTTAGAGTTAATTCGTGGTGACAGTCAATATCTAAATCAACAAAAATAGCCTTGGATTCTATTATTTGTCAGTTTTTGTTAATTTTAGTGACTCAGGATAGAATATCATAACTGCTTAGAAAAAATCTTTATAATTAAAAAATTATGATGTATCTACATATCTAAGCTGATTTTTAAACTTAAAACTGTATACAGTTTAAGTAAAGCCCACTTACCTTTATTTGCCTTGGGTATTGTTGCCTGATCTATTATGCATTTGACGTTAATTTATTTTATTTATTGTATATTTTTTATATGAGTACTCTGTAAAATGTTGCTTCGAGACTTTCCACAGACAGTAAAGAAGACTTTTCACTGCTAGTATAATGTTTTCACAAATATGATGACATTAACTCTTAATCTTGTAACCTAGAGTACATCTTATATAACCTAATTGATTCGGATATGCGAGAGAAAATGTTTTGAACTCATTAATAAAAAATTCATAGAAAATCGGAGAAAAAAGATATTTTAACGCTTCTTGTTTTAAAACATGGATAAATCTTCCGGCTAATTCCTAAAAAAATTGAAAAAGATAGCGTTATTAGAACGTCGGATGCAAGAAAATAAGAAATTAAAGTTTAAAAGCTAAAGGAAAAGTGACTATTATTTAAAAATTTCTCAAAATTCAATAAATTATGTTGGGAATTCAAAACAACTTCATTAGAACGAAAATTGCTTGTTCTATCCGATTATGCATTGATTGTTTCTCAACGATCTTTAGAACAGATATTACAGCCTTAAATGACCCAAAACAACACAAAACATTAAATAAAAAAATTTCCAGATTAAATTTTAAAATTCTGGCTTCGAGGTGCATTGAGTCACCATTATGACTACCTGTGTGCCAAATTTCATGGCTGTAAGTGCGATAGATTCGTCTGGACATCGAACACACGCAAACATTGCTTTTTATAAGTATAAATACTTGTTCCTTAGTACCTACGTTGTTAAGTTTTATATTAGGAAAAATTACCTGATAATATATATCAGTGTGTACTCATGTGTGATCTTGCAGGAGTGTTGGGAAATTCAAGGAAAATTGTATAGTACTAAAACTGTCATCAACCTGTTCTTCATTGCATAAGAAGTACTCTTTCAAAAATGGTCTCGGGACTTTTCTTAACTTATATGCTAAGGTAGTAAACGTGTATGAGAACTGGAGTAAATATCTTATACTGGCCTTGATATCACTTGCTTTTCTATAGCCGATTTGAAAATATTGGCCTAATAAAAGTTGCTTTTCTGTTTATTTCTCAGTCTCCTGCCCCAGGGAAATGTCACACTACAATGGACACCATCTCACTTGGCCCGAGACACCCATCGGACAAAGCACTTTGCCGGATCAGATGTGCGTTACAGGTGAGCTAGTAAAGAATTAAATTATTATCTAAATTATTATTATTAATAATAATCAATTTATTAATTATTATTTATTTATTTATTTATTTTATTATTAGTAGTAGTAGTAGTATTTACTAATCAAGAATTAATAAATTATCTTACATTTGCCATTTTAAACTGAGAATGCCTAATTTAGAATATTTTTCTGAGAACTCGTCAGCACGCATGCAGCAGAGTCGCATGTATCTTATGTAAGCAGTGAATGGCCGATGTCGGATCATTGAGAATTTCTGATAATGAGGAATGGAAGAATAGCGTCTATTTTTACGTAAAATACTCTGCAATAAACGACATCTTTTATGATAAACTGTTTAAATTCTACTTGTCGATGAATATCAGTGGGTGAACGCATAAGCTCTGCAGAAGTTTACTCAGGTCCACATGATTCCAAGTAAAGGTTAGAAAGTACTGTAACTTCTAGGCCTACGTCTAGGTCAAGTTAACTTTACAGAATTGATAGAGGCGAGATTTGCTAATCTAGTCGCTGAGGTAGTCTGTACATAGAACTATTGACACTCAAGTGCTACCTGTTAACTTGTACGATTCTACCCTACTCGGCTTCTCGATCTATGACACCTGTATTCACATAAATCAGAAGTATTCCATTGTGCGTAACTGGTGACGAAGTCGAAGCAAGACTACTCTTTAATAAAATAACAAATTTAATGAAACAACAATTAAATTAAAATACTAAATCATAAAATCATTATACAGCTAGCTATTCAAATTATACAAAAGAGGAAGAGCAGAGAATGAACAGTAGCAATCAGTCCTTAAATACTGCAACAGGCTCGTCACTATTGGTCGATGGGCGACATCACAAAGAGGGCGGATCCGATTTGCATGACGTCTTAATTCATGATATTGCCAGATGCCGCGATGATGCCACAGTTCTTTTTTAAAAATATTGTTAATTTTAGCTTCTTACTATATTCTTGCCATTCGTTCTTAATTAACATAAAAGAATGATAAAAATGTTTGACTTTTAGAATAAAACGTATTGTTAACTCGAAAAGGTTTGATAAAAGTTATAACTTTTTTTTTAATCGCTAGTGAAAGGCTTTGCTCTGGAACGAAAGTGTTTCGGGGATTTTTACACGGGAGCGCACTGGAGCCCAGTGGAAAAGGATTGTGCGGGTGTTCAATCCGAACTTACAATGACTCTTTATAGACTGGCTAAAGTAAGTTGCATTGCACTATAAATTAATGAATATCTTGAATTAACAAGTAGAAGTTAAACACAAAAAACTTTTTTCCTTAAAATTGCTACGAATAATGCATTTCCCTCTATTTTTATTTTCTATGTATTTGTGTTTTCTTTCGTTTAGCAGGATGTTTATAGATATTTTTTCATTTGTTAACTTTCAAGCATTTATTGATAGACATCTAATACACTGGCATTGAAAATGAAGCGAGTTTACCTATTTTGTTGAATTTCTCTAAATCTAATGGATATATGTTTTAATGAAATTGACATGGATGCACAATTACGTAAGAGAAATATTTAACCATACAACAGTCCTGATATGTTGTCGTCATCTTTACCTTGACTACCTACCTATACTATGTTTATGCTAATGCACTGTAAAAGGGCAACATTAAATTAAACACAGATTAAACATTAAATGTTCATGCTAAGGAAAAGGATTTATCACATATCTTCAGTGGGTTCCTTCGAACGCATATAATTGTGGTTTATCGTCACCTTCAATTTGCTTGAATCTTACAATTCCTACCAACAGACATTGAAATTTTCTACATTAATTTATGTACGCATGAAAGTCATCTTACGCTTTGGAGTATAAGGCAAATTGTGAACACAATCGTCAATCTAAAGGAATAAAACATATTTTCAGACAAATATCACTGAAGAGAACGCTGTGAATGCAACTATGAGTATGGAAATGCTGACAACCACTTCGGAAGGTTTAAGTCCAGCGGATGTGCAGTATACGGTGCAAATTTTAAGAAATGTAGCGAGCATCCCTATTATCGAACCTGAAGTAAGTAACCTTTCGGAATAATATTTTAATAAATAAATATCAATGCTAGATGATTGAACTATTTCAATTCTTGCAATATGCTTTTAAAATATTGTTAATATAGGTGGTGTCTGCGATCAGGATACATTCGGAATACCCAATATTTTACTTTTTCTCAAATCTGGTGTTTTGGACCAATAACTTTATCATTTTTCCTCGAAATAATTTTATGGTGCAACATGACCAATTCTCCCTCTTGCGCCTTAGAAGTCCAAACTCCCTTTCGAAATAAGTTTAAGACATTTTTTTCCTTTTTTCCGCACTGACTTTCGTTAACTCATTCTAAATGGCATGTAAAATGTCACCCACAATCTGCTGTGCACCTCCAATGTTTTTCAGGGAGGGAAGGGGATAATCAGGAAACTGTATCTCAGCAATTTAGGCATGTGGGGTGTCTTTTTACACACAGGAGTCTTTGAACTCATGGGCCAAACTTTCAGAGAAGGGAAAATACTCGTAAAGAGCCTTTTCTGTACAGAAATGTGGGATCGGAAATTAAAAGTTTAGGCGGAGAAACAAGAAATGCTGCAAAATTTTTTAATTTTTTTTATTTACATTATAATTGAAGTAAGTGCTCAGAAGTACCACCGCCAACATCGATAAATGCCTGGCAGCGTCTAGCAGGTGACTGGCGTACATTTTCAACGATTTCAGGTGTTTCAGGAACAGTTGCAGCAGCAACTGAAAGTCTTACAATGAGGTCCTAATCAGAGTCAATTGGAGTCTCGTAACTGAGTGCTTTGCGGTGTGTCCCCATAAGAAAAAAATTGATACTTGATCAATCGGGTGAGCATGGTGGCCAAGCGACTGGTCCACCTCGTCAAATTCAACGATGCATTGAGGTAACTATGCACATTAATGCAGAAACGTGCTCTAATGGACTAATGAAACAACATGGTATTTTGAAATGCGACTGGAAAATTATCACTGCATCGACACTTCGAGGGCTTTATCACTGTTAATGGCTGAACCATTCTTAGCAAGACTTTCACACAATTATACAATTAAAAAGCCGCTTCTCATTTCAGCAGCATCCCCTGCTTTTCCGCATACACTTTTCATTTCAGACCCCACATTTCTGTACAAACAAAATGCTTCTTTAAGTGTATTTTATCTTCCCATAAAGTTTGGCCGACGAGTTCATAGACAAGCGGTCATTTTTAACGCCGAATTGAATAAAACAAGAACTAAGTAGATACGGACATTACTTTGCAAGTGCTGTTGAATAAATGTCACTTTTTCACATTGTATTTATTATAGCGTACTGATATAATAGAGAGAATATCAATACAGTTATAAAAAGTGGCATTTGATCGTAACTAACTAATCGACTAATAAATAATTATACCAGGACTATCTCGTTTGTCGCATCCATTTTTCATTGTCTTCAGGAGATTCTCTCTCAGCTTTCCCGGCATTTGAACAGAATTATTCGTGAAAATATGAGCATGCAAAAGATCTGCAAAACCCCAAATTTCGGCATCCACGTGAATTGCCGAAACCTTTAAGACAGGATTAGAGAATCATATTCAAAAGGGAATCTGTCAGCGCTGTCCGAATGGCAACTTTACAAATTATTTTTCACAATCCATCCCCATTTCTAAGGATTAAGTTCTTTCCCAGGCTGTGTTTGTACGTGGTATAAACCCGAAACAAATGTTATGATTCAAAAATGCAGTTAAAGTGAGGGTATTTAAATTGAATGTTTATTTTTTTATCTCTGATTTGGTGAAGGATCGAAGGCGGTGATCAGTCAGTGAAGTTTCATTCATAGTTGCACAGTAGTCCGAAACAGTACTGTATACCATTCTCAGTTATTTGTGCATGTGAAATATCACACTGACTAAACGTTTTTAAGTATTGTGTACATCTGGACGTTTTTGTAACAATTTCAGGAATGCAAATTTTCCATTCTGGAAAATCGCAGGTGTTCAGTTAAACCCAAAAAAATTTGTAAGAATAAAAGATCATCTTTGCACACGCCTGGCTAACTTCTTGATGAATCAGTCTTTGGGTCCAATTTTTTTCTTTTTCCTGACTTATGGAATGAGGTAGAATTCGAGCTCTTAGATTACCAATGGATCAATATCTTCACCAACAATAACTGCAGAATTGTCGTGAGTTTTTAAGGTTGCGAGTGCTGTTTCTACTGTAGTGATCGTAGCGACATCTATATTTCTTGTAAATCAAAAGCGCTACCTCTCTACTATTTCAACTTTCAGTCTATGTTTACCTCTGCCGGGAAAATTCCCGTCGTATGTCAGAAAGAACTGCGTACTAGCAGACGCGCGTGTGTTGTGTTGGTTGTTAAATATTAAAGGATTTATTTTCGTAATGACTGATTTTATTCATCATATGAATTACATAATCCTCTCAACCACCATACTACAATAAGGAAATCAGCATCTTGCGTAACAAATAGGCCGGTGGCTGTGAATTTATCGGCAAGCAAACCAGTTTAACTACTTTTTTTGTTTGCGTTGGCAAAGTATTTTTCCTGGTTCAAGGTCGTAATGTCATTTTCTACAAATAGAATTTCTATTGATGCTTCTTTGGAACATTATGTATTGTGGCATCTGACTAAATAAATAGCCGTTAACTTTATCCAGTCTACCAGAGATTATTAAAAATTAAAAGTCTCAAATCTCCTAGATTTCTGATCCACCGGAAATTAACAAACCAAGAATTTATTCAGTTCTCTCCTAGACAATTACTTAAATAAAATAGAGTTTTACGAATTATTTGAATTCAAACTGACATTTAAAACCGTTAAAAATATCATAGACAATTTTTTTTTTACTTATGCGGTCTGCCAGAAATATATAATGTAAAATTCTCATTTCCTAGATTTGGTATCGACCAGAAATATACTAACCAATAACTCTTTGATATATTCTTAAACAATTTTTTTTTAAATTACAGCCTACAAGATATATAACTTAGACATTCAATTCAATACTTTTATCAATGTTATTTAAAACAATTTTAATTTATAATAGCATAACATCATTTAAAACAGGAGGCATGTCTTCAATCTGTAACTCAATGATGAAAGAATCAATGGCGCTACAGAAAATCTCTTCTCCACAAAATGGCGCTCTCTATCTGAACTGGAGTTCTTCAATCACAAAGGAGAAAATTCAAACTGCGATTCGATCCCGCTGCTTGCCACAATTTAGAGATCCAGTCTGTAGCATCAGACTAAATAAATAGCCGCTGTTTGTAACAAAAATAATTTATTTGGCTATTTACAAAAAGTAGTCGTTTTGTCTGTAACGAATTATTTTCAGGCTTCAGTCTTATATACTGAACTAAGAGGGCTTTACTACTGATTTTTAATGTATTGTTTCTAGAAGTACAGGCTGCACGTAATGTGTAATGTGAATGTTTGAGATTTTTAATATTCAAGCTTGAGAAAACCAGTTCTTCAAATTTTCAGGACGACTCAATTTAGCTAAAATAAAATATATTTTTGATATTAAAACGGCCATTGCTTTAGTCTGATGTTACAAATCGTACATGAAAATTTGAAAAATTTAAGCTTGAAAAATCAAATCAATTACAATCATTCACATTACGTGCATCCTGTGCCTCGAGGAACAAAACATGTAAAAAAAATTAATAAAGCAGCCTTAGCTCAGTATTTGAAATATGAGACTGAAAACAATTTCGTTACAGTTTATAACATATGGTAAAAAGTCGTATTACCATATGACTTGAAGTTCCACTAAAAAATTTGTTCGATTGCTCAACAATGAAGAAATGTGCAGTAAATTTTGTAAAGGCTTTTCCATTTACTGTGTTCTCAAATATTTCCATCTTTTGTCCAAACAATTGGGGCGCTTTGAGCATACATAAAATGTTCTGTTGCATTGAAATACGAAGTCATCCTCTTCATCACAATTATGACCTCTAATCCTCCATCCTCTCTGCTCTGACACTTAGAGGATTACCGGACCCATAATTACGAAGTTGGAACTCTCTCCTTTTGTAAGAAACATTTATTTTGATACTTATTTTATTATTACTGCGGATTCCTAACTCCTCCACTGTTGAAAGTGCAGCTGTGGTTTCATAAAAATCATCAAGGCAGGCGTCGGACAAAGGTAGTTCATTGAAAATTATTTTAGATGGAAAAAAGTATCCTTTTCATTTAGGTAGTATTTTATATATTTTTATAATGCAATCAGACAAAAAAATTGTACTTTTCTTCAGACAACAACCTTTATAACTTGTAAAGTTATGATCGTATCAACATGAGTCTAGTTTTATTCGATTCAGCGTTAGAAAATACTTGTAAAACTACACTCTACTTGTCTAGATTTCCCCTTCCCCTAAAAAATGAAAGAACATTATAGAAGAATCACGAAAGCCTTCTGTATGTTATTTAGAATGACATAAATAAAGTTTTTGTGAAAGAAAAACCTAGCCTTGAAATTATTCCGAAGCAGCACCGATTTTTTTTACTACAGTTACTGGACTTTTAGGGCTTCACCGTTAGTTCCCGTGTTGATGTCATGGCTAACATTCAGGTCACCCTGGATAGGAAGGATATATCCTAGCACGTATTGGCTATTCTGGGGCCTTTATAAATTCAAAAAATTTATTGTTTCACTTTACAATAAAAGGAAGAACAGAATGAAAAGAAGTGAAAAACAAAAAAAGAAGCTGAGTTTACAATTAAAAGAACAACTGCATGTCAGAGGCATTCCTCTCTGAGATCCTGCTAATTTCTCCTCGATATTTGTTTCTAGTTTCTGAAGTTTCGAGACGCTACGAATGTATATCTAAATGTTTGCCTCATATTATAGTTTACTGTTGAGTTGCCTAAAATTAGTATCGTTTAATTAATTAACTGAAAATAAAATTAACTATCGATCATAAATTATCAGCTTTTTTATTGACGTATTACGAAAAGTTAGTTTAGAGATCACCCAGTCCTAATCATTATTCTTCAATTAAAAAGAAAATTTTATTTTTAAAAATAATGTTTCTTAAATTATCAAGACAAGTTTGTAGAAGAAAACATTAAATTTGAGTGTTTTTCCGTTGCTTCTTAAATTGAACATGTTATCGTCCCCTTTTGCAGGTCCTGAGGGCTTCAGTTCACACTGTAGACGTAGTGATAGAGGCAATTTCAACTTCAGAGTACAGAGATATCCTATCGAACTTATCTAGCAAGTAAGTAGCGTATACATGTAATAATAATAATAATAATAATATATAATAGTCCTGTAGAATCAACTTTTAAAGGTTAATAAATTATTAATGGGTTGTTTAGCGATCCCGTCTATTTTTTACCGTTTCTGAAAAACACAAACAACGTCCCAGAAATCCTGCAATATTTTATGAAAATTCACTATTTATTCAAGCTTAACCGTTTACAGACCGAATTCAGATCCAGGTTAATTTTTAAATACTTTTTTGCGTATTTCACTTTCTAATGCTTTAGTTTAAAGATATCAGTCATTAAAATACGAATAAAAAATGTTTATATGCATAGTTTATAATGTTCCGAATTAGAAACGTTGGTCACTTCTGATTAAGCTCATTACACTAGATATTGAAATGAAAAACAGTGATGATCAGACTGAATTTTTAATAAGCAAAGTATTGTAGGAAATGTTTTTATAATTAAGTACACACATGAATTCAATTGAAAATGTGCGAATTTAAATGAATAAAAAATATATTTTGCACAAAAAAGTGTAAAAAATTAAACTTTATAACGGTATCCTTTGGTATGCTGGGAAGTAGTTCAAATGCAATAAAACTTTTTTGGCCCTTATTGTACTGTAATCTTGTATTGTCTCCAAAATATGCATATAATTCGAGTTGTTAAAACAAGGCAATGAATATCACTTTCCATCTGCGATATACAACCGGTACCTTTTGGTCGCGTTTGAGGTCGGTCCTTTTTTGCCGCAGTTCGTAAAAGAATAATTGTGACTTCTAGTCGAAACTCCAGATACGTAAGTTCGTTATGTTTCCCGTGAGTTGGTGTATGCAATAGCCATCGAGGAACAACAACTATATTTAGTACATTTGCAAATAAAGTAAACCACCATTTTTACTACGAAGTTGTGACGGTAGTTTCTCGCATTTTATACAATTGATACCCCACCTAGCTTAGAACAATATTTATGAATCCAATTTCGTTCTTCTATGCGTACCTTTTTCTTCCATGCATGAAAATATCTTTTAATCATCTGGATTGGCAGATGAAAACATTAAATAGAATAAAAAGTGACTACAGAATTATAATTCCGGCGATACATAAATACTTATCCGACACATTTAAAATTCCCCCCCCCCCAGATTACAAATAGGAAATGAATTTTTTCCCCCAAAACTAAAGCATTCACCTTCATATAACAGAAGGGGATTTCCTTTCTTGAATTATGAGAGATTTGTCCTTTCCATTTTCCTTTCAATGGGAACTTACAATAGAGAAATTCCTTCTTTCACAGAATAGTCATGACTGGCCAATGTTCCCAATTGGGAACATGAAACGTTAATGAATTATAGCAAATGCGTTCCTCATTTACATAATTATATTTTATATGCTATTAGTAATGTGAACAATTTTTAACTATGGTTACGTATTTTGAGAAATTTCGGATAGTTTTTTTTTAATTTTGGGGGGGAATATTTATTCTGAGCACAAATTAAAATGTAAAAAAAGCCCATTTTTAAAAATTTCTGTAGAATGTTCATTTTATACTTGAAACATAATCTGTATATAAAAAATTGAGCTTACTTTCAATTATAATTAACAATTTTTCCAAAACAGTAAGTACGATATTTTATTTTTAAATGAATTTTCAATCCGATTTTCCCAATTGGGTACATTGCTTGTAAATGGTTAATTGTCATGCATTTGATCATAGTAAAGAAAAAAATAATGTAGGCATTTTATACCTTAAAGGTTACTCGTTTTCTATTAATTGAAACTAAAAATTACTAAACTGCATAAAATCAACGCTTCTTTTTATAATTTACTGTAGGGTAACACGAAAAAATAATTTATAAGGGCATTAAATACGTTTCGATGCATATTAACTGTAACAATATTAATCGTTCATATTATACCGTATTAATTGCTGTTCAGGAAATAGATTCATCAAGTTCTTGGAATTTAATATATACTTTTCCGGAACGATTGCAATAACTTAAAAATATTAATTTCAGCTATCAGAAACCTGATAGCCATGATCAGACGTTGCCCTGAAAAACTTCTCAATTCCTTAAGGTTAACAATGGATTCGTTACAGTTCGAAGAATTCCGATTTCTCTCCCGCAATTACTCCAATTCAGACAAAATCACTCGGGAAAATTCCAAAAATTCTTATTTCAGTCCGTAGATTGCTTCGTTCGTTGGACGAATTTAAATTTTTCTCTCTAAAACATGCATGTGCGTCCATCTCAAAGATTTTTTTTTTTTAATTCCTAGTTCATAAAAAATATTTTGATGCTCTTCTGATAAATTAACAGCGTCATTATAATTAGAGTCACAACTTCAATTTTTGATCACTGAATTCTGATTTTTACTCAACAGTATTTATGAGTTTAGGCAACTTACTCGGTGATGAAATTCGTTTCACAAATCAAACCTTTCCCTTTATGAACTATTCTTTTCAAAATCCCGCTCCATGTCATTCTCTTAATCCATCGAGAAAGAATCCATCTGAGAAAACAGCATTGTAATGAAATGCAGTGGCACGCATTACAGAGAAAACACTTGTCGCAAAAAGTGTGCAATGGAAGGTTAATTGAATTTCATAGCGTTTATTTGAAGTTTAGTGTCAGGATTTTATATCATTTTTGATATTAAAATGTAAAAAAATGTAGTGTTGAATCTGAGTCTATAAATGCATCGCTGTCATATTGAATTTCAATTTGAACGTGTTTCGATTAATTTAATGTTCAGCTCAATTTCACTGTTCTGAGTTTTAAAGAAATAAGTTAAACTCCCTATCATAATAATGTTCTGATTTTTAAGGAAATAAGCAAAACCCCTTGTCGCAATAATCTGATTTTTAAGGAAAAAAATAAGACTCCCTATCACAATTACATTTTTTGCAAAGAGACATTCATGTTCTTAATTACAAAAAACACGTATTAATGAAAATGACGAATCAATTTTTTCAGGAAGAATTTTTGTTACAAATATGAAAATAAACGAAAATCTATCATATCTGATAAAAACGTATCGAATTTCTCTGATATTATCGAGGGATCCAGTTATGTAGATGATTTTGTATTCCTTTAGCGGTAAAGTCTTCAATAAAGTAATCATTTGTGTAAAATTAAAATACGCGAGTATCAATTCTTGTTTCCGCATGTTTGTAATAAACTGTAGGACGATTTCGTAAACTTCGAATAAGATAAAATCTGTCATCTGTTTCGTTTGTAGACTTTTCAGACAATATTGATAACTACCCGATAAAATTTTATTTGAAATTCTTCAAGCGCAAATCCTTCAATGTCTCCTTTTAGAATCACCAGCGCTATGGAGAACATCACGCTGAATACGCAAACCAATGAGCGAGCTGTCAAGGTGGCTGGGAACAACATTGCCATGTACGTCCTGCCTCTGACACTCGTTCCTCGCGGTGGAGTTTTAGAAAATTGGGGCTCCAACGTGACGCTGTTGTTTAACGACAGCATCAAAGGTCCCGATGAGCGTCTGAATCAATTCGAAAGCATCGAAGCCGCCGCTCTCTTGCCAGAGAACGTGCTGACCAAAACGTTGAGTAACAACAGAACGACGATGGCCATGGCCATCCGTAAAAGTTCCCAGCTGCTCAAGAATTTAAGCGTCATTATTCCTGTGATTGATCTCGCCATAGGACCTGAGCCAGTGTATGATGTGGATCCTCCGCTGGAAATGGTTTTTAAAATTCCAAAGGTAAAGTTCTTTTTCCTTTGAGTTTCATTTTTTACTCATTACTTCAAAAATTTAAAACGCTGCGAAATTTATAAATATGTATTCTTTCGTGTGTGTGTGCGTATGAAACTGTTCAAGCCCTTAAAATTTGAAGAAGATTATCTGTTATTTGTGTAACGTTTTCTTTGCGTATTACTCAGAATTTATATATTGTTATGATAAATACTAATCTCATCATTTCGCCGAGAGGTGCTTTTGCTACTGTAGGAGTTGTGTCAGTTGACCGATCTCTCTTTCAACTCCGTTCAGCATTCCGTCTGTCTGCGAATTTGTTTGACACGCAGTCATCACCGAACGCTTTGATCGATTTTCTTCGAATTTGGAATAAAGGTTCCTTGAGGTCATGAAAAATGACACATGTATCAGAATTTTTTTCATGCCATTTCAATGTGTTTGTGAATCAACGGCGAGTTTGGCACCCTTAAAACATTTTGATTGTTTTGTTATTGTTTAGTTTAGTTAGATTAACGTCCCGTTTCGAAGCAGCACGAAGCTATTTTTGGGCGTATCTCGTAATTCTGAGCTGGGGTCAGATGGCGAGGACGACATCTCAGCTGACAGCCCCTCTCCGACCTTCCGCACCACACCAGGGGAGGGCGTGTGGTCTCTAGGTATGATTTGGCTTGCAACAGGCCCCATACACGACGGGTCTTCAGTGGAATCGGGTTTCGAACCTGAAGCTCTTCTGCCCCGAAGCCGAGGCCTTGCCACTAGGCCACCCTTCCGCTGGTATTGGTGACATACTTAATTGTAATTTTGTTAATTTTAATTTGTAATTTAATAATTTGTAATTTTGTTAACAGCAGACATTTAATTTTAATTTTGTTTATACTGATAAATTGTTATTTTGTTAATGCTGATAAAAGTAGACATATAATTGTAATTGTTTTAATACTGATAAAAGCAAACATTTAATTTAATTTTGTAAATTCTGATAAGATTTGTGCGAATAATTTGCGTTGAAAAAAGTGTGTGTGTGCGGGGGAGATAAGATCATAGTTTCCTATTTAGTTCCACGATTCTACCCAAATGGTTCGTGTTATAAAAGTTTGATGACTACCTTTACTAAATATATGTTCCAGTACATTTGAATGTAACTATATTAAATTAATGTATTTGTTTTGTAAATACAGGGAGTAACATTTGTGCATAATATAAGTGTTCAGCATTGTACATTGATTGGTTCTAGATGGTGAATATAGCTTTGTCTACACGGGGGCAAAGAAGGAGAGACAAATTATAATGTCTGGTGTCCCTGGAAGCAAGATCGTCTTCAAAATGAATGAGAACGTTGGGCAAACATTTAATGACTGCGATGAAAAGTAGATCTTGGATTTCTTGGGGGGTTGCGAGGTTCACTGTTGAAGGAGCTACTAGTCGGCATCGGGATTAAATTTTTAGAAATAACTTCTTAACTATTCAAAAATGGATAGTAAAAAAAAATTCAAATTACCTTTCAATTTTTGTGTGCTGCATTTTGGTGATGAGAACGATTTACGAATTTCTTCTGAGGATTAGATATTTTGTAGTTTTATTTTATATTAATTATAAATAACTATTGATTTTAGCATTGGCCGCAGTTAATTCATCGCCATGCTAATAATTACATTTTCATAGAGCTCCACAAAAACTCGAACCTCTCGTCCCAAGGATTACAACGCAATAATGTTTTAGGCTTGATTGCAAAAATATAGCAAAACATTATTGCTACCCATTTAATCAAATGTCGTTTTCTTTAAGAATGTATGAAAGCATTGAATTAATAAATTAAAGAAATTTTAACTTAGAGTCATAAAGTGTTTGTAGTATTCATCTATCTACGCATTAACTAAATCACATTAAATTATCAAATACGTGAAATGTTAGTTGTTGGTAGTAAACGTAGATGAAAGAGGTTTCCTCGCTATGGAATAAGGATCCGGAAATGCTGCGTGACTACAAGGTGAAGTCCGGTAAAATGGTTAGTTACGGTATACAAAATGTCGGTAGTTTTGATTTTCTTGATATGTCGTTAGATATGGATCTGCACTCTAAAATACCAAAGTACCAAGTAGGTACCAAATCATATGGAGTCGAAGAAATTTCAACACTTTTTACTTTTTCTATGATTATTTCAAAACACGCTATATGATCAAAAGTATCCGGACACTTTCGGATTTACACATTTTTTCGAATTTCTCCAGAAAGATTGGAGGAACTGCACTTGAGCTTCGATCATGTGATGAATAGGCTTGAACTCACATTTTACAGTGAAGATTTCGCCACGAAGACATTTAGGGGACCGACCAGAAATTGATGAAGAAGAAAATGATTTCGCTCACCCTGTTCTGAAGAAAGCTGATATTGATTTGCAACTTTCATCAATGGTTTTGTTTGCTATGCACATTGCTTACATGCATCTTCGTAAAAATAGCATGCATATTCGGGAAGATAAAAAAGTTTTCTTCAAATATTCCAAATTTTTCTGCATGTTTTTTGCTTATAACATAAAAAGTTTTCAACCAAATTACAGAATGTGTGACAATATGCTAGTGAAGCTTTATATAAAAATTCAACGCAAATACATTGAATATTAGAGGAAATATGAGTATCTGTAATAAATAATTTTTACTGCGAATGCGCGAAACATAACATAATTTCACTTTAATTGTGTTATAACTGCATTATAGCACCTCAATTAAAGTAAACTTAAAGATTTTTCTTTTTATAATTTGGAACTAGACTGGACCCACATCTTATATAAAATTCAGTCAGATCAACAATGACCATCAGACACCACGTTTATTTTATTTTGTTACAAATGCTGGGTATTCAGCACCATTCAATCTTTATAAATTCAATAAAACTATTCAGAGATTGATATAAAGAACATTTCGTGAAAAAAAAACTCATCATTTTGTTTCTCTTGAGACCAGCAGAAACCTGCTCGCTGCAATGTCGATATCTTTCTTAATAACATAAATTAAATGTTTATATAAGTTACCCTATGTATCAGCCTCAAACTTCTTCAAAACAAGGTATGCTTTGCATATACTTGATAAAAAAAATCATTTACTTACAAAACTCATACCACCTCGTATATTCAAGTATTTCACTCAAGGTTTAATATCATACGTGTGATAACGTATTGTCGTATTCCGTAGTGCCCTTTAATTTTGGTTCAAAAAAGCATATTATAGCGAAAAAAACATGCGGGAAAATTTGATGTTTATTTTTAAATCTTTATATATCTTCCCGAATGTACATGTTATTTTTCGAAAATGCATGTAAGTAATACATAACCAAGGTGCTAAACTTTGGCTTTCTGTAGAAACGAGGGTGAGCCGAAATCCTTTTCGTCCAATTTCTGGTCGCCCCTAAAACCTTCCCTCAGTACCTTCGTTGGCAAATGTGAGTTCAAGGCTGTTCAATACATGGTCGTGAAATTTCACTCTTTTCTGGAAGTCAGAAAAAATGTTTTACTCTTAAGAAGTTTGGATACTTTTTGCTCCAAAAAAAAGTGTGTCTCTTAAAACTGTTGTTTTACAGAAAAAAATTTAAATTACACGTTTGCACTTCATTAAATCTTCTATAATTTCTTCAAGACTTCTGAGAAAAATCCAATTTCTCAAAAAAATTTACAAAATAGTGATTTTTTCATTGAGGTGTTGAATGTTTCCTAAGCTAAGACGGAAAGCGAAGATGAAACTCAGGAAAAAACCAGACTGTTTTCCTTTCAGCAATATCAAGTGGTTCATGTTATTAATTTGTTGTTGGTCATATTGAATTAAATTTCCTGACACACTTTTCTACATGAAGGAAATATATATTCTTTATTGTGCTAATACCCT
>BGPR01030356.1:0-18717 GCA_013235015.1 Araneus ventricosus
AACTTAGATTGGGAGATGATGTTCATTATCGAATTCTACCTATTTTTGAATAATAGGATTAACAGGTATTGTATATTTGGATAAAACGTTATTTATTTGGCAGTGTACATTCTGTTCAATTGATTTTTCTATAGGAATAACTGAAGAGACCTCGAAGAAAATATTCATACATTTTTAAATTTAAATCACATGCAAGAATTTTGTAGCGAAAAGGGAGTAAGAATAGAGTTGTTTAGCAAAAAAAGCAAAATCAAATAGAATATTGAATTTATAGATATCGGGTTTATACATAATTAGTGAAAACTCAAATTCTCAAACAGATTGTTTAAGAAGCTGCGTGTACAAAAAAATGCTCTCAACTTGCTGTCCGGATACAAACCATGACCTTCTGTCTAGCTGACAAACGCTCTACAAACATGCCACTTAGCCGTACGGAGAAAAGGTACAAGGTCATTTAGTTTCCTTCTTTAGCCTCTTAGTCCAGTAAAATTGGCATTTTTCTTCGGAAAAATTTTGTTTACTACTCTGGACTGACTGAACGATTTTTTACCATCTACGGAAGGGAAACAAGAACTACTCTCTCCAGCTATTAACGCTTTTCTTAGTTCACTTTGAACGATTATTATTTTATCGAACATTTTTTTATTTTTTTCTTTCGTTAAATACTCTTTTACCCTTAAATCATTAATCTTCTTTTTAATTTAAATTTTTATCATGAACTTTTATGATTATTTTTAATTGTTTTTTATCTTATTTTTTTATTCTTTTTTTCTTTTCCACCTCTCCTTTCTTCTCTCTTAATACCCCTTGGCACGGAATCCTTAAGTTAGAGTTATTGTGTTTTGTCACTTTCTTTTACAGCACAGTTATGGAATGGAGATTATAGGTCTTCGACCCAGGCTCTCCATACAAAAAGTTGCTATCAATAGCCCAAGGTTTTGCCTCAAAAAAGCTTCTTTATGTCATTCTAAATGATATCTGAAAAGTCCCCGACATTCTGCTGTACGCTTACCATATTTTTAAGGCGGATATGGGGAGAAAACTGTGTCGTCAAAATCTGGTCATTTTCTTCGTAAAAACTTTCAAACCAGGCTCTTTTCTTGCGTAGAGAGCTTTTTTATCTCATTCTAAATAATATCTGAAAAGTTATCGACATTCTGCAGTGCGCTTCTCTTTTTTCTTTTTTGGGGGAGGAAGAGGGGAGTGGGAGGGAGAAAATTGTATCTTAGCAATTTGGGCACGTGGGGTATCGTTTTATATGTGTTTTTAAAGCACAAGCAATAAAGCAGTGGAACCCCATCTTTCGATATCCACATCCACTGCCGCAACCTTTATAACAGGAACAGAAAATCATATTTAAAAGAGAACCTGGGGCAGGTGTCTGCGTTGTTCGAATGGGAATTAAAAAATTATCAGTTATATTTTCAACCCCATCCCTCGGGATTAAGTTTATTTCCAAGCCATGTTTGTAGATGGTAAACCTAAATAAATGTTTTGTGCTGTTGAAGTGAGTGGTAGAGTATTTAAATTGACCACTTTATTTTTTGTCATTGCTTTGGTAAAGTATCGATAGATGTGATCATTCAATGAAGTTTCATTTCTAGATGCACATTTTTTTCCATCATAATTGCTCCAATGTTCAGTGCATTGAAGCAGTTTGCCTTCTCCACATTGCCTGTAACCCCATTGGCTAAAAACAAGATCACAATCCTTTTCTAATTGGAAAAGCATCGTAAGCGCAAAAGCCACTTTGATAATTTCTTGTCGTAGATTCCCGTACATCCACATGTTGTTCTCAACTTACAAAAGTTTTCAAGTCCTTCAGAACCCAGATAGCAATTTTAGTTTGCAGCAAGCTTTCCACAAATTTGTCATGACAAGAGTGCAAGCTTGCCACAAATTTGTCATGACAAGAGTGCAAGCTTGCAGCAAGTTCACGAAAGCTTCGAAGTCACCATGAAACGAACTTGCAGCAAGCTTACCGTGCAAGCTCATTCCAAATTATAGCAAAAGTAGAGTATGAACACAACCCGGGATAGAACTCGCGACCTACCGCTTTGTAGCCAAACGTCGATACCACTCGGACAGCTGAACTAAGAGACGAAATGATAGATTTCGCTAATACGTCGTTCGATTCGATTCGTATACGATTTATTTTAAACTTTTTTCTTGATTTCATTAATTTTTTGAGTTGAAAATATGATTTGAAGTCAGAGAGAGAGAGAGAGCGATTTTCACTAATAACTACGTTTTGCTAGTAGAATAAATTATGAAATTAGAGTTCAAAAGTAATTATTTTAAAATGGGACAAAATGTCTAGTTATTATTTTTCAACAAACACTGACTGTTTTTTAGATTTAATTTTGTTTATAAACGTTAAAATTTCAACATTAAGAAAAAGGTGATATAGTTTTCTTTAAAGTGCGAGTGATATATTTAGTAAAAAGATGGAAAATGTTTCAAAATTTTTTTATAAAAAAGTTATTTTTTTCACAAATTATCATTGATTTATTGAATTAATAAAAAGAAGGGCGGTCTAGGAGATGCTATTAAAAATCGGATGTTTTTTTTAAAACAGAGACAAAGATAATTATCTCTTTATTGTGCTATCTTTGCAGGAAGCTTGTTTTGCAAACTTGCAACAAGTTTGATTTGCAAGGGAGGTGGCGTTATTTGTCACATCGAACTTGTAGCAAATGCGTTGCAAGCGAGGGTGGCGCTTGTTGTCACAGCGAACTTGCTACAAGTTCGCTTCAAGTTTGACGCGTCAAATTTTGCCATGACAAGGGAATATCAATTCAAAATCAAACTTGCTGCAAACTTACGTGCTATCTGGGAAATGTCTTGCATTTAAGACAATAACAACGAAAATAGTTAAAATACTCTCTTTTGTACTCCTTACGTACACAAAGCCTCCTTGCATCTTCGAAGATTTCATGAGCGACTGTTCTATTACCATATAACTTTGAGGTTCCACCAAAAATATTTTCTGATCGCTTAACAGTAAAGAAATCCGCAGTAAATTTTTTAAAGGTGTCTGCATCCATTGTGTTTCCAAAATTTTCCTTAGCTTGTACGAAGAGCTGCTTTTGGAAGATGATTATGTCCTGTGGCATGGAAATACGGAATCATCATCTTTATTGCAGCCGTTCATTCCCCCATTCTTTCTGTTCTAATAACTCTTTGAGGATTAACACCATGCCCAAATACTGGTCCAAAAATTTAGACATTGGGACTCTCTCTTTTCATCGGAAACATTTAATTTCAGTGTTCAAAATGAAGGCGTTTCATCATTCAAGTTATTAGGATAAGCGTCCATGAATTGTTGTTCCTCACTAGACAGATTAAGTTCACTGAAAATCATTTTAGGCAGAGCTATTAGCAGAAGTGTATGGCATCTAACAGCTTGAGAGTAAGTATGGCCTGTCAACATGAAGAATGAGAAGCGCAAATAGTGCTCAATATTGCTTCAGGCCATTACCCAGTGGCGGATTTCCGCACAGGCGTTAGAGGCGGCCGCCTCGTGCCACGAGACGATAGGGGGGCCTCAAAATCTATGCTAGAAACATTGCTGTGCTAAGCCGACTGCGAATTTATGATGTTGCAGTCATGTTTCTAGTATAATCCTCTCCTCAATGAAAAGTTTCTCCCTCTTTGCTTTAAAAAATTAATGAGGTAACAAAAACAGCCAAACGAAACATTGGGGGACATAAGACACTTAATAAATAAATTAAATGCATTACTTAGATTGTAGTTCGTCGATAACTATTGGAAGATTCAAATTTTTTTTAAAGTATCATTTGTGGTAAAACCTTCATCATTTGACTTCTCTTAGAGTGCAAGTAAAATTCATACCACTGCAATGCAGATAGCTTTCTGAATTTTAATGGTATTCAATTGGAATTTTTATATAAATTGCCCTATGTATCTGGCTTTGAACTTTTGAAAGAAAATTTACGCTATGTCCCGCACATGCGCAATAAAATTTATTTAATGCAAATAATCATATTTACTCTAATATTCATAGTATGAACTTCAAATTTTAATGAAACACTTCTGTAACACATTTTCAAGTTTTCTGTAAGCTTTGTATTATTTGATGGAAAACTCTGCATGTTATAAGCAAAAAAAAAGTGCTGGAAAATTTAAGAATTTTTAAGAAAACCTTTATAACTTCCAAAATATACTTGTTACTTTTACGAAAATGCATGTAAGCAATGTACTTATTAAACTAAACCATTGATGAAATTTGTAAATCATTATCAGCTTTCTGTGGAACGGGGTAGCCCAGATTTTTTTCTTCTTCATCAATTTCTGGTCAGTCCTCTAAATACCGTCGTGACCGAATCTTCCCTGTAAACTGAGAGTTGAAGCCTCTTCTTTACATGATCGAAGTTCTAGGAAAATCCTTTCAGCCTTTCAGGAGATTTGAAAGTCATTGCTTTATTTTACGATTCACATTTTCATTTTTTTAACAAGAGAACTTTTCAGAAAAAATTAACGATGAAAATGGTTTTAATGATTTACTTTGTAGAGCTTAAACTAGATAAAATTTTTTAAAAATTATCTTAATTCATTTCAAAGTGCTGTTTAAAAAAATTTCGGGAGGATACTTTTACTATTTCCCTCCTTTTCTGCCTGTATTGTTGTTAGAATACACCATTCTGTCCTTTACGACAGAGTTGATAAGAGAAATGTAAGAAATAGAAGAAATGTAAAATTGTTCTCAGTTTATGGTAAAATTCATTATAGTTTATAAATATAAGTTGGTGATTTATGAGCTCATTTCTCCTTTTTAACTGAATAAGTTTCCTTTATTAAACGTAAGTAAAGAAAAAAATATTTATTAAAAACAATTTTGAAATGTTTTTCCTATTTAATATAAAATTTGAATGCTTGGACACTGTTATGTCCATCTCATCTAGATAGATGCAAAAATCGAAAGAAATCATTACTATTCAATTATTTTATATTATCAAACGAAAAATATCTCTGTTTGGAGTAAATTGAAAAAGATAAAGAGAAGCAAAGGAATTTTACTTTCTTTATGTTTTTGATATAGTATACACATAATGTTATGAAAAATGGCATAGCATATAGACTTTAACAAGGCTAAAGTACACTATCTGATCAAAAGTATCCGGACACTTCAGGATATTCATATTTTTTAGAATTTCTCCGGAACCGGAAGGCTAAACCGACTGTCCTGTAACTTCTACCATGTAAAGAATAGACTCTAACACATTTTACAGTAAAGATTCTGTCACGAGAGCAATTGGGGGGGGGGGGCCCCAAAAAAGGATGAAGGCGAAAATGGAGTTTGACATATCCTGTTTTGCAGAAAGCTAATGACGCAATGTAACTTTCATCAATGGTTATGTATGTGCATAATGTTTACATGCATTTTCGTAAACACAGAACAAATATTCTGGAAGATATAATGGTTTTCTTAAAAAATCCTAAATTTTCCCTCCTGTATTTTGCTTATAAAATGCAGAGTTTTTCCACCAGATTATACAAAACTTACAGAAAAAGTGACAATATGTTAGAGAAGCATTGCTTAAAATTTTGGGATAAATAATTTGAATATGAAAGAAAATATGAGTATTTGTAGTAAATAATTTTTTACTGCGCATGTGCGAGATATATATGTTTCTTTCAGAGGTTCAAAGGCAGATATGTAGGACAACTTATATAAAAATTCCAGTGAAATGCCATTAAGATTTAGAAGATATCGGCATTGCAGTCAACAGAATTTCTGCTTCTTTCTAAAAGAAACAAAATGATGAGGTTGTATCCACAAGTTAATATTTTTTAAACTTGAATTTCCTAATAATTTTATAGAATTTTACAAAGATTGAATGTGCTGAATACCCAGGAAAACTTATAAATAAAATTCATAATTTAAATTGCAGTTCGACGATTTTTATCTGAAGATTCAAGTTTAAAAAATATTAGTTTGTGGATAAACGCTCATCATTTTGCTTCTCTTAGAAAGAATCAGAAATTCTGTTAACTCCACAGCCGATATCTTTCGAAATCTTAATGGTATTCGAATGGAATTTTCATATAAGTTGTTCTACATGTCTGGCTTTGAAGCTGTGAAAGAAAAATTACGCTATATTTCGCACATGCGCAGTAAAGATTTATTTACTACAAATGCTAATATTTTCTCTAATATTAAAAGTATTTATTACAAATTTTTAAGCAATGCTTCTCTAAAATATTGTCACTTTTTCTGTAATTTTCGTAAAATTTGGTGGAAAACTCTGCATGTTATAAGCAGAAAACAAGAGGGAAAATTCGGAATTTTTTAAAGAAAACCTTTATTTCTTTCCGAATATTTGTGCTATGTTTACGAAAATGCATGTAAATATTGCGCACATTAAACATAACCATTCATGAAAGTTACATCGCGTTGTCAGCTTTCTGTGAAACAGGATGGGTCAAACACCAATTTCGCCTTCATCCCCTTTTTCGTTGCCCCCCTGATTGCTCTCGTGACCGAATCTTCACTGTAAAATGTGAGTTAAAGTCTATTCTTTACATAGAAGAAGTTCAAGGACAGTCGGTTTAGCCTTTCCAGAGAAATTCTAAAAAATGTGAAAATCTGAAAGTGTCCGGATACTTTTGATCACATAGTGTATATTTTTTGTAAAAATGAGAGAAAATAAATGTTAGAAATCAGGTAAATAACAATACAAGAATTAGCTTCAAATTGAATGACGAAGATAAACATATACCTAGAATTAAAAGCATAAGTAAGTTATTTTAAGTTACACATTTGTATCATCAATAGAATTTTTTTAGGAGGGGGCCTCAAAATAATTTTGCGCCTAGGGTCTCATATCGTTAAAATCCGCCACTGCCATTACCCCGACTATGATGAAGCCAATTGATCAAAGAAAGGACATGCACATATGAAAACCTCCTAGTCTATGTATTTTGGAGACCCCATTGTCTTCAGCGGATCATGTAACGATTTAATTTGCGTTGATGTAAAGGTGTTGATCAAATGATATAACGCAAATACCCAGATAGCATGTAGACTTGCAGCAAGTTTGATTTTTTTTTATATTAGCTTCTCATGACAAACTTGATGTGGCAACTTTGCAACGAACATCCTGCAAAGTAACAAAGCATAATCGATCACCCTCCTTGCAATGCAAGTTTGCTGTGAAGATGTCATGACGAACTTCACTCCACGATTGCAAACCAAGTTTGCTGCAAAGATGATAGCACACTAACAGATAATCTTTGTCTCTGTTTTAAAAAACATCCAATTTTAATAGCATCTCCTAGACCGTCCTTCTTTTTATTAATTCAATAAATCAATGATAATTTGTGAAAAAACTAACTTTTTTACTTTCTCGTATACGAAGTATACAAAGAGAAAGTATTGTAATCGTCAAAAAATTCGAACTCGAGATTTTGACGAATCTCCACGTTTTAGACCTCCCTGAGTCCTAAAAACACAATTTTAGAATTATGTCTGTCTGTGAACACGATAACTCGAAAACTATTAGAGCTACGGGGATGAAATTTGGTATGTGGTCTTTAAACATAATTTGTAGGTTTCTATCAAATTTTGGACAAAATCCGTCAAAGGGAAGTCTGTCTGTCTGTATGTCCGCGGTCATGTGAACACTGTAACTCAAAACCTTGAATAGCTAGATGGATAAATTTCGTACACGGTTTTATCGTCATGAATGTAGGTCCGTATAAAATTTTGGTCAAAAGGTTGACTGTCTGTTGGTCTGTATAATCGCATCTCCAACGAATCCGCTATCTCCACGCGCATGCGTACTGGACATAATCTTCTAAGCACGATATTTATTGACTCCTGCTTGGCGCTTTTTTTCATCCGATTCTCCATGCGCATGCGTACTGGTAGCAATCTGTGCACGCGGAAGGATTATGCAACTTGTCCTTGAGCCAGCAAGAGTAGAAATCGGTACGCATTTAATCGGAACGCATCTCTTTCAATTTGATTCTTTACTTAAATATTTTCTGATAGTCATTGGATTCTGGGTTACAATAGGTTCGAATTTTTTTATCCACGCGGGGGAGGGGAAACAGCACCTTTTTCGAGAAGTATACGAGAAAGTTAAGGAGAGAACACTTCCGCTAGTTATAAAAAAAAATTGAAACATTTCCCATCTTTTTACTAAATATAGACTCGCACTTTAAAGAAATCTATATCGCCTTTTTCTTAATGTTGAAATTTTAATGTTTATAAACAAAATTAAACCTAAAATCAGTCGATGTTTGTTGAAAATTAATAACTTACATTTTGTCCCATTTTAAAAATAATTACTTTTGAACTCTAATTTCATAATTTATTCTACTAGCGAAACGTAGTTATTAGAGAAAATCGCTTTCTCTTTGACTTCAAATCATATTGTCAACTCAAAATTTAAAAAAATTAATGAAATCAAGAAAACAGTTTAAAATAAATCGTATAGATGAACGATCTATTAGTACAATCTATCTTCTTCTCTCGGAGGTTAGCTGGCCGAGAGGTTAGAGCGACAGGTTTAGGAAGCGGTAGGTCGCGGGCTCTAATCCGAGGTTGTGTTCGTACTCTGTTTTTGCTATAGTTTGCAATGAGTTTGACTCCACAAGCTTGTGACAAGTTTGACGCGTGGTGACTAACTCGTTTTCGTCAACTTGCTTCAAGCCTGCACTCCTGTCGTGTCATATTTGTTGCAAGCTTGCAGATTTGCAGAGCAAGATTGCTGCAACTTTGCTGCAAAGTAAAATTGCTATCTGGGTAGCGTGGTCATATTTGAGACTATCTACGAGAACATAAAACAACGTTTTTTTAAATGGTATTAAACATTTACAGGACTCTAACTACAAACAAATAGCGCTTTGTTTTCTAATAAAAATGATATCAAACTCATCAGTTACATCGTTACAAAATAATTTGCCTATTTTACAGTCCCAAAGTTTAATAGAATTTAAGTTATGATACCAGTCCAATTTAGCTAAAGGCACAAATTCAGTTCTCCCATATTACAAAATTAAGATTATTTAAAATAAATTCTCATAAAATATTTTTTTCGAACAAACTTAAGTGGATGTTTTTGGGTTAAAATTTATCCATTTTTAATATACAGGGTGTCCACACTTATCGTGATTAATAGCTAATTTCTAAACCGTTAGGGATATACATATAGCTCCAATTGAAAAAATGCTTTAAATGAAGGGAAGAATTATAATATATGTTTTCTGAGTAAATAAATATATTCATGAAAAAGTTACGAATTCTAACTTTTTATACGGTCCCCCTGTCCTATCAGTTATATTTAGTAAAATATTTTTGACACTCTAATATTTTAAACAAAAAAAATCCCACTCTTCTGCGACTAAAACTGACCGAATTATGGAGCTTTGAATATCGCTGACTTAGACCACTTTACACCGTTTCAATAGCCGTCTTGAAGACGATCCACCAATCAATGCACAGCACTTGCTCGACAAGTCCGCTGATTGGTTAAAAATCATGAAATTCGAAGCTCCAGAACTCGCTCAGTTTTAGTCGCAGAAGAGTGGGACTTTTTTGTTTAAAATGTTAGAATGTCAAGAATATTTTACTAAATATGATTGATAGGACCGGGGGACCATATAAAAAGTTAAAGTTCGTATTTTTTTCAGAAATATATTTAGTGACTCAAAAAACATGTATTATAATTTCTCCCTTCATTTAAAGCATTTTTCCAATTGGAACTATATGTCTATTTCTAACGGTTTAAAAATCACCTACTGATCATCATAAGTGTGGACATTCTGTATACCTCATAACAAATATTGTCTCTTTTTTGCTGCGATGGAAACTGATGTACTTCTCAGAATGTTATGCATTCCGTCTTTATTTCTGAGAACACAATTTGTAGTTTTATACGTGCAATTGAAAAGGTTTCAACTATCGGTAACTGCTACAAATTCCCAGATACCGAGAATTTCTTAATTTGTGGATTTCGAAGTACTTTTATTAAATCTTTTTCTTAACATTACAACTTTTTTATAGGTGTGCAAGTTTCTCTTTTAAACAGCAATTATTTATCAATCATTTTTTTTACCAACAAGTTTTTTAGAATAATTTTTGGGGGGTTACTTACTTATTTTTGTATTATGTAATGTTCTGTAAAAATCCTGTATTAACTAGGGTTAAATACAAAAACCACACATCATATAAACTGTTACCAAGTTTGATAACATTTTGTCCAGAAGTTTTTCTTGTATGGGCATTTCAAAGTGGAACATTAATTTTAAAGTCCCTGTTTATTACTTGTTACAATGTGTCTTCCCAATATATATTTTCGGAAATCAGAAATATTGAATGTAAATACAGTTTTATGATTCAATTTTAAGTAAGTTTTATCTGGATGTACCTATATTAGAAAAAGCCAGATATTGTGGTGACGGTCACGTGATTTGGCTACGTGCCAAAGAGATTCAGAAGGTCTGTCAACAAATTAGCATACTGTTGCTGCTTTGATTCTGTGATGATTTAATATCAATAGTGGAATTAATTTATTTTCTTAATTATATTCTTTTAGCATTTTTTTTATTTTGCTTCTTTGAATGTTAGGAAACAATGAATTTTTTTGCTAAATTATAAGATCTTCAAAGTATCCAACGGACATTATTGCTATTTGACTATTTTTTTTCTTTTTGAACTGAGTTTAACAGTTTCCTTTGTTTTTTAATTTTATGTTGATTTATCGACGCGGAACTCCGTTAATACTTATAGAAGCTTTTTTATTTACTTAATCCACGCAGAACTCCGTAAGAAAAATTCTGTCTAAATATTAATTTAGAATACTTTAGTTTTTGTTAAAAGGGTTCTTTCTTTTTCGTACTTAATTTTAGAATTGAATATTTATATATTTCATATTTTTTCCTTAACCGCGTGCGCGTTCTTACACTGAAAGGCTCCTTTATTAACTTAAAGATTTGCATTCATTAATTCATTATTATTTTGTATTAGGTAATGCATTTTTTTTCTGTTAGTGGGTTTTGCATTATTTTTATTTGTTTATAAAGAAAGAAATTTTTAAAAATAAAGTTATTAGTAATTAGTGTGGAAGTTTAGTCAATCTGTGACGATCAGATCTATTTTTGGCAAGCTAAAAGCCCGTCTGAGAAGGGCACAAATATTTTAGTAAAATAATGTTTTTTAGAAATATACTGTTGTTTTGAGATTTTAAAAAAAAAAAAATTAAAATAAAGTAAAAAACTATCTACCAGTGTAAATGTTTTTAAAGAATATTTTTTGCTCAAAAAGTAACTAATGAATATTACGTCAAGACTCACGACAGATAACTGACCATCAGACCAACTTTGTTTTGCCATTATAAGATGTACTCAGTTATCCGCAATATACAGTTGAACCGCGATATAGCGAACCCGGGATATAACGAACCCTCGGTTACAGCGAACCTTTTACATGGTCTCAACTGAAGCCCTATGTTAATAATGTATTTTCATACGTTTACAACGAACAGCAAACGCTAGAGACTCGGTTTTAGCGAACTGAAAATTTCTAAAACTTCAAACTTTTCACTTGCCCAAAGGGACATTCGTTACTAATTGTGCTCAAGTCAACCCAACTTCTACAAGAATTACCCCTTTGGCATGAAATACTTTGGTCCAGAGACCACATTCCTCGCCTATTGTACCTTTGTCAGAGTTGCTGCTAACCCCATAAGTGGGACAAAGGAACAATAGGCAAGGCTCTTTACAGTTTCTATCTCCCCTCCTCCCTCGGTGGACACCTGGCTTGGTGTCAACCAGGGAGGGGGAGACTTTCTGGTCAGACGACCTAGGAGCAATCACGTGTTTTCTCCGCCATTTTAGTTTAATTGCTTATTATTCTGTGAACTTTGCAGTGACCATGGCTAACGTTGGCAAGTGAAAAGCTTTTCCTATCGGAGCAGAAAGGCACGGAGTGAATGCTTTTTCGCAAAATGAAACCGAACATTTAGAATGTTGTGACGACGATGTCACTACATCTGGGGAAGTGAGCGAGGAAGATATCGTGGCATTAGTAAATGAAAAAAACAACTCTATTGTAGATTCTTCTTCAGATATGGAGGAAGAACAAGACGAACCAGGGCATTCAATTGCAGCTGCAAACGTTTTGAACAATTTTTTTTGCCACAGGAAACAACGACGAACATGTTGTGGACCTGTTAAAATAGTGGATAAAAAATTTGACGAATTGTATATAAAATCCAAAACTTTTCAACCAAAAATAACATCTTTTTTCAATGTAGTGGATTAGCAAATAAGTAAAAAGAGGTCAATGTTTAGTTTGTTTATTATTGAGTATATTATTTAATACTTTATTTGTCCTTAATTACTTAAAATATTATGTTATGAAAAAGTTTATTATAGAAGTAGTATCTTAGCATGTTAGGGCATTTTTTTTTGCAAATACGGATACAGCGAACCTCGATTAAAACGAACTTCTGAGTAGGCCCGTTGAGGGTTCGTTAAAGCGGGGTTTGACTGTATAATATTACGTCAATTTAAGTGGATTGCATATCACTGGTACTCTAACTGGGTATTTAACTCAAAGGACAAAACTGAATTTATTACATGCAAATCCACTTCATTAGGAGGCGAAAATTAAATTCAAGTGACCGATGCCTCATCGTAATATAACATACAAATCTAAAAGTGACAATTACTAAATTACATGAAAAAAATGCAAAATAATTGAATCAGACGTGAATGAATCTGAAATTCAGGAACAGTCACAGTTCAACAGAAAATAGTATAACAAATAAATAAGAGAAATTTATTCTTCGGTGATACGAATGTTACACGAAAGAAAACCCGCACTTTTGAATTTGAATGTTAACTCTCAACCTACCGATCCTCTTGCAATGCCATTGTGAGCCGTTAACCATCAGCTTACGCCCGCACTTTTTTACTTTCTGGTGTACGGAGTATACAAAGAGAAAGTATTGTAATCGTCAAAAAATTCCAACTCGAGATGTTGACGAATCTCCACGTTTTAGACCTCCCTCAGTTCTAAAACACAATTTGGAATTATGTCTGTATGTGTGTCTGTCTGTGAACACGATAACTCGAAACCTATTAGAGCTACGGGGATGAAATTTGGTATGTGGTCTTTAAACATAATTTGTAGGTTTCTATCAAATTTTGAACAAAATCCGTCCACAAGAAGTCTGTCTGTGCTCGGTCATGTGAAAACTATAACTCAAAAGCTTGTATAGCTAGATGGATACAATTTGGTACACAGTTTTATCATCATGAATGTAAGTCCGTATCAAAGTTTGGACCAAATCCGTCGAAGGGTTGATGATCTGTCGAACCGTATAATCGCATACTTGTAAAAATTATATTTCCTAAACCCTTTGGCTTAGATAAATAAAAATTGGTATGATGTTTGCTAACATTAATTATAGATCTGTGCCCAAATTTCGTTCCAATCAGTTGGAAAAAAGGCCCTCAAATTGCATATTCAATTTTTTGAAATCCGATTCTCCATGCGCATGTGTACTGGTAGCAATCTCTGTGCACGCGGAAGGATTACGTCACTTTGTCCTTGAGCCGACAAGCTCTTTGAATTTGATTCTTTACCTAAATATTTTATAATCACTATAATCTACAATGAAAAACAGAAGGTTTTTCATTGTAGTCATTGGATTCTGGGTTACAGTAGGTTCGAATTTTTTTTACCCACACGGAGGAAGGGGAAACAGCACTTTTGGGGAAGTATATGAGAGAGTTTAAGGGCGACCACCCCCGCTGATTCTATAACGCTACACCAATTTTTTTTTGGCTATTTTTAGGTTGAAATCAGCTATTGTTGGGAGTGAAAGATCTCTTTGGATATTAGCATTCTGAAATACCAAGGGGAGTTTGTAATTTATCTAGCTGTTGTATTTTGCAATATTTGAAACTTTTGGAGATGGCAGCTGCAACCCAAACGGGCCTGGCATAGTTTATTACTGGACGCAGAGGGGATTTGTAGACAAGGAGTTTATTGGCCAGAGAGAATTTCGAATTTCTTCCCAACAGGGGAAACAGTATATTCTTCGATGCAATAAAATTGTTTTTAATTTTTGTGAAATGGCTATTGAACGTAAGTGTTTTTCAGATAAATTACATACTCTAAGATTCTAGCGAGACATCACATATACCGTTTCGTTGTTCAATATTCTAGGTTTCCTATACAGTTTGGGATGGGGGTAGTTCTCTTTCTAGTGAAATATACTGCATAGTTTTTGTTAAAATTCACCATTACTTTCCATTTAGTGAGCCGTCTTTCCAGTTCGGAGAGGTAGCTGTTTTTTTTAATGTGATTTTATCTTTGAAGGATAATTGATTCGCTGAGTTTTTTATTATAAATATCAGGCCTGTAGCTATCTGATTTTGGAGGTTTTCCCAGGATTTAAAATCCGCACTACTATTGCAATTCCAATGCTTCAGGAAAATAATATAGTTTAAGAATGGAGTGAACCAATTCAGTAATTTTGCTGGTGGATTTTAGTGGCGTCCTTTTCAACATAATGTTAGTGATTTCATCAATTAACTAATTTTCTCTATTTTTTAGCTGACCTAAATTTTCCACTATTTCAGATAGTTGCTAGGGGAGTTCTTCCGATTTCATCAACTCTTTTTCCTAACCATACACTTGGTGGAGGTGGGATAAATCTTTGTTTCTAAATTACTTTTCTAAACTATTTGCTATCTCATTAGTTTTTTCGTCATATCTGTATGCAACAGTGTCTTTAGTTTCGATGGTGGGCCATTTTAAATTTGTCCTTGATGCATTTTTTGATTATTTTTTAACAGTGACATTTTGTGGTATAACTAAGGTGATATAATTAACCCATCTCTTTTTATATTTTCTTCATAGAGTTTTTTTAAGATATGTGAGCGCCCAATCATAGTTGCTCTTATCGGCTGGGTGTCTTGAGCGCTGCCAGATCTTATGTAATCTATTCCTAGTTGGATTTTGTTCTTTAATTGCCTCTGAATATTCATTGGTTTTCTCCATTACACAGTTCCATGTTCTATTAACTGCTATAAGCATCAGGTTTCTTAATTGACGGAATTCCTCCTGATGTACTTTTTTCGTATTTGGAGTGGTTGTGGAGGTTGCAACATTTAAGAGATATTCTTGTATTTTTTCCAATTTATTTTGCCAACCACATTATTAAGGCAATAAATATAATTAGCATGGCAAGAAAAAATATCACAAATTATAGAAATTTCCACAAGCAACAAGTGAAGTAATTGAGAAGCAAAATAGAACCCACACAATTTTACAATTCGCCAGATAAAGACTACACTAAGCAGAGAGTTCAATAAATAAATTGTAGGTCGAAAATATAAGATTGCACAATTCAATATAAACAGTTTACCGACTGTAAAATGTAGATCATTACTTTGAAAATAACTTTTTAAAGTGCGATGCAATTTACTGCTACCAACATTTAAACTCAAGCAGAGAAACTTTTGCAAGCAGAAAAACATTGCTACTGCTATTGCACACAGAAAATGAACGAAGCTTCATTTTTAAAATTATAAAACAGAAAATAAAATTTTAAAATATCACAAATTTGTAATTGATTTTAATCGCATTTGATAAAAGTTTTGAAAAAAATTTTAAACAAGCCATTCTTATCTCGAGTTATCTTGAATAATAGGTACTTAGCAGAAGTCGTCGAATTATTCCTAATGTGCTCGTCATAATTCTCTAATGTAATAAATCAAATGGAAATAAAATATCCGGCTTATACAACAATAAACTTTCTATTTATCCAAACCAAATATGCAACATGGCGTTATTTAGATTGCTTTTCGATTGGGGTAAAAGAATTCCAGTTTTCCCAAACATGGGTGGTGCTATCGTTTATCACATGCAAGCATGAATTCTCTATATATCTTTCTCCTTAGTTATAACAAGTCAAAAACAATACCTACCCTGCCCTGTCTTAACAATGGTACATTTTAATAAACATGCAGAATTGGCTAAATCGGAATAGGTTGTTTAATGTAGCTCATAGCCTTGAAGAGGAATTAATTTCCAAGTATTAATGCTGTAGTACTGTGCTGATTCAACTCCGGAAACTTGCTTAATTCCGTATGTTGAGAGGAAGCCAGGGACAAAAGTAAACAGTACTTTGCATTTCCATTATTGTTCTTATCCCTCTGATGTATCCGAAACTACTAATAATACAATCCTACAACCTTTTGTTTCTTATATTGTAAAATTCACACATTCAAATTACATCCGTAAGAAGTGACTTTAACACAAATTTTCACCTACCAGCCAAGATATGAAAATCTAGGCTTTATATTAAAGCAAAACCACCAAGATTAAACCGTTTACCGCTCAATTTTTGAAATTTTATATAGAAATTTCTGCAATATCAAAAGTGGTAAACTTTTTCTTATATATTTTTAAATCGAAATTTTATATAAAAATGCATACATTTTTAAAAGTGGTAAACATTTTATATATTTTCAAATCTACATTTCTAACTATACATAGATGATATCTCTCTTTGACTCAGGGCTTATATATTCTCGTCTTTAAAACTCTTTAAATACTTGATTTTTGACAAATCTACATACAGGGAGGGTAAAAAAGTTCGTAGACATTTTAAGGAACCATAAATAAATAATCGGAATGTAAAATAGGGTGCAGGTTAAATATTCTATACAGAGAGAGATTGGTGGGTTCTTTACATGACATTGAAAAAAATTCAAACAACCCCCTCCCTTGTCAGGCAGCATTAGAGAAACTACAAATAAAAAACAAAAATAATACAACTATTATAAACATGCAATACCTAATAATTCAATTAACTATTAGTATAGCTGTGTTTCAAGTAGTTGTCCGGTGTTCGGCTTTTGCCTGACGTAGTTTTATTTTACGCTACTCACAATAACAAATATATACATAAGATGTGCCGATGCTTTAGATGGTGCACGTGCTTCAACTTTTAAAGTCAAAGCTTCGTCAGACTGCAGTTTCTGAATGGATAAATTCAGGTAAGATTTAGGAACATGTTGCAGTATCTCGCCAAACGCGCCGACATCGCGGCAGCCATCCCAAAACTCGCCAAACAGCTAGTTCAGAACAACCCAGATAGGGTGTAAGTTTGCAGCAAGTTTGAGTTTGACTTGATATTACCTTGTCATGGCAAATTTGACTCGTCAAGCTTGAAGCGAACTTGTGGCAAACTAACAATTCAGAATCGCCACCCCTCCTTGCAATGCAAGTTTGCTGTAAGTTTGCAAAACATGCTTGATGCATAGATGATAGCTCAAAGAGATAATTATCTTTGTCTCTGTTTTAAAAAAACATCCGATCATCAACATCTCCTAGACCGTCCTTCTTTTTATTAATTCAATAAATCAATGATAATTTGTGAAAAAACTAATTTTTTTATTAAAAAAATTTGAAACATTTTCCATCTTTTTTACTAAATATAGAACTAGCACTTTAAAGAAAACTATATATCCTTTTTCTTAATGTTGAAATTTTAACGTTTAAAAACAAAATTAAACCTAAATAAACAGTCAATGTTTCTTGAAAAAAATTAACTTACATTTTGTCCCATTTTAAAAGTAATGACTTTTGAATTCTAATTTCATAATTTATTCTACTAGCAAAACGTAGTTATTAGCGAAAACGCCCTCTCTTTGATCTCAAATCATGTTCTCAACACAAAATTTAAAAAATTAATGAAATCAAGAAAAGAGTTTAAAATAAATTGTATGCCCTATGTATTAGAGAAATCTATCTTCTCCTCTCAGAGTTTATCCGGCCGAGTGGTTAAAGCGTCCGCTTTGGAAGCGGTAGTTAACAGGTCGCGAGTTCTATTCCGAGGTTTTTTTCGTACTCTGTTTTTGCTATGTTTGCATTGAGTTTGACGTGGCAAACTTGCTGCAAGTTCGTCGCGTGGTGACTTCGTCGCTTCTGCAAGTTTGTTTCAAACTTGTTTCAAGCTTGCACTCTTGTCGTGTCAACCTTGGTATAAGCTTGCAGATTTGCAGTGCAAGCTTACTGCAAGTTTTATGCAAACTAAAAGTGCTATCTGGGAACAGCCATGATTACCGGATTTGATGAGAAATCGCCCCTCAAATATTCAACAGTTTAGACCGCACCATGTTCTTCCATAAATCGACCTGTTTACAAATCAATCACAGGGAATATCAGGTGGCGAGTGCTAGCTGAATAATTTAACTGTCATGTCTAAGTTGCATTGAATTTTACAACCAAATAACTTAATATTTATCTGTTGCTGAGAAATGGTAGGCATATCGTTGTTTTTGTTATTTCTTACCCTTTGAAAACAATATACAGGATGCTCACTCTAAACGTGGCCCGATAGCTAATTTCTAAGCCATTATAGATTGGATATACTTCGAATTTTCAAAATGCTTTAAGGTACCCGACTAAATTCGGAAAAAAATTAAAAAGCATGCACGGAAAAGACTTACAGAGCTAAATAACCAAACTAGGCTTAAATAGTCAGAATTAGAGATAAAAATTGATATATCATCAGTATTTTTTGAAAATAATTATTTTCTTCAAGAATTTTGATAAACATTTCAATTTTAAGTAAAACGGCATAATTGAACAAACATGGGACATATTTAATTTTAATTTCGCATGTGTACTACTTCTCAAACTATCTACAACGTAATAGACCGCAA
>BGPR01030357.1:0-18716 GCA_013235015.1 Araneus ventricosus
GAAAATTCAATTAGCAATTGAAAATTCTAGTTTTGTGGAGATTCATCCAGTCGCTTCCATTTCTGATAGCAACACTATCGAGTTTCAAATCACAGGATTGGGAGATGCCTATTTCGATCTCTCGCACGTCCTTCTAAACATTCAGGCAAAAATTCTGAAAGCGGATGGAACAGCTTTCACAGTCAACGACAAGTGCGGATCTATAAACTATCTTTTGAATACAATGTTTTCGGAATGCCACATCTCACTCAATGATCGACAAATTTCTTCAGAGAGTAATTATGCTTATAAAACATATATTCAGAGCACTTTGTTTCATTCAGAATCCTCGCAAAAGAATTTTTTGCGTGCTGGCATGTTTTATAAAGATACCGCAGGCGAATTTGACAATACCGATGTAACAGCCGGTGGCAAAAATTTGGGTTTTAAACAACGCTATGAACGGGTTAAAGGAGGCAAGATATTCGATATGTGCGGAATTCTTCACATAGATTTAGGAACACAACCTCGACTCCTAATTAGCGGGACAACGATTCGAGTGCGTTTGTTGAAAGCAAAAGACGATTTTACTCTCTTAGCTGCAAGCGGTGCGTTTCGTCTTCAAATCGAAAATATAAGTCTCTTTATCCGAAAATGCGATGTATCGAGTTCCATTGTGGTCGGGCATGAAAAGGCTTTAGAGCAAGCATTGGTTCAAATGTCTTTCACTAGAATTGAAACGAAAACTTTCACTCTCAGTTCTGGGCTCAAAAGTGTTATAATTCCAAATGCTATGAACGGTATTCTTCCTTCACGAATGATTCTGGGGTTGGTTTCTAATTCTGCGTTTAATGACGATTTTAAAAAAAATCCTTTTAATTTCAAGAATTATAATCTGAGTTATATTTCCTTATCGGAGAATGGAGTTCAAATCCCAATGTCAGCCTACACACCTTCTTATAAGAATGATCTGTTCGCAAGAAACTATTTGAGTCTATTCACGGATCTTGCCCAGCACAACACGAACGTCACACTTGAGGAATATAAAGACAACACGTGTTTGTATGTCTTCGACCTCACGCAAGATTATTCTGCCAGCGATCCTTTTATGAATGTAGCTCGAAGCGGAGACATATCGATTCATTTAAAATTTGACGAGGATCTTCCAGAAACAGTCACATTATTAGTTTATATGGAAATGCAATCGCTTATCGAGATCGACAAAAGCAGAAACATATTCACTGACTATTAAAACATCATGGACACTCAAACACTGTTACGATTAGCGCACAGCGATCCTATAATAACTAGAAGATTTGGAGGCGTGTTTGCGAGCGATCTGCTTCCCAAAAATCGAGGTTATTATCGATCATTTATAGTCAACACCGATTCGTCTTTGGAAAAAGGAACGCACTGGCAAGCTATTTATTTTGATAACAAAGATAAATGCACTTTCTTCTGTTCTTACGGGACGTATCCGGTGGGGAACATAAAAAAATTCATTGATAACAATTCGACACAAATGGAATGGAATTCGAAAATCTTGCAACATCCCAAAACGATATCTTGTGGGCTCTTTTGTCTCTATTTTCTATGGCATTTGACTCGAGGATTATCGATCGACAGATTGCGAGAAATAAATGCCTGCGAAAACGAACGAATCGTAGCACGTTTTGCGCAAACACAATTTAAATTGACAAATCATTCGACTCTCCTCACCTCCAATCCGCAATGTAAATCTCTTCAAAATATGTCAAAGAGTAAAAATCAGAGATATATCAATCGCAACATCAGTTGTGAGTTCAGATGAGCACCAGCCATGGAGAGATTTGGATACATCGTTGCAGATCCTTGCTCGGGATGTGATTATTTGCAGATTCACAACATCCTTTATGATAATATTCTGGAATGCATCGAAAATGCTCGACTGCATAAAAATTCTGTGGACCCTTCGAAGATTATGTACTTTACAATATTGTCAAACACAGACGTAGTTCAGTTCCTACATGATGCACAAACAGAGGAGAAACGATTTGGTTTCTGTCAACTCACAAAATATAATTCTGCAGAAAAATACAACGTCTATTCTTCGCACAAAATTCTGTTTGAAACAATTGTGGACAGTATCTTAGCGACGAAAGGTGTGTCATGGAATGATATCCCGGAATGTCCGAATTTCGAAGCGAAATTTGGTTACTTCCGACTGCTATGTGACGATGAAATTGTCTTTTATTTGCATTGCTTGTGAAAATGTATCCTTAGTGTGAAAAACCAAGCTATTCTTTATTATGTATTACTTTGCATTGCTTGTGAAAATGTATCCAATCGTGAAATAACAAGCAACCATGTATAAGCTGTGATTATGAAAAAATAAAAGATTTGGTTGATTAAAAATGTGTGTGTCTCACTTTTTTCTCCAAGCAATAGACATTGACTCTTATCTTAGATTTAGTTTTAACATGTTCGCGCCATCTCTTAAAACCTATGGCTCGCACTTGAATGTTTGCAAGTATAAGAACAACATAACCAAAGAAGATAAAAGTTGAAGAAGTTTGAAAGTGAAGTTAGAGTGCAAGTCTAAGCACTAAAGTTGCATTTGAGAGCAGAGAAACTGGAAAACCTAAAAGTGGAAATTTAAGAACTAACAATTCAATTTTAGAAACTAGAACAACTAAGTGTGCAAGTCTAAGAATTAAAACTTCTATTGGAGAACAGAGAGGAGAAAATAAATGTGCAAGGGTAAGAACTAATAATTGCGATTTCGTTCTCCATCCCAAAAGCTTTCTTTCCCAAAACGCATGGCGAAACTAAACGTGTAAGCTAGTTTTCCGAACAGAGAGAAGAAAACAGCGCTGAGACCCAAAAGCATTCTTGCGCGGCGACACGATACGTGTCAGTCAGGTTTCCGAGGAAAGAGGGAGAAAACAGCGCTAAGGCGATTTTGATTCTCCACCCAGGTTTTCTCGCGCGGCGAAAACTAAACGTGTAGGCATTAAAGACTTTTTCTTTCCTCTTCTCTCTGCAAACGACAACCACAGCCAATTTGCGAAGGGCAATGAAAGAACCACTCAAAGCTTAATCGAGTCACTCGCAAAGCGGAACTAGTAGGGAGACTTTTTCTTCCCTCCAAACTTCAATTGACAAACCGCTACGCTCGCGAAGTGGGATGCAAGTTTCCTTCCTTCCAAATCATCTATCTTTCGCCGCGCTCCGAAAACGCGTTGGCTCGTATTCCATTTTTCGAACAGAGAGAGGACGAGCTTTGTTCTCCCGCTCCAAAACGTGTTGATTTGCGATGGCGCGTAAAGGAGGCTTTTCCTTCCTTCTCTTTTGAAGCGCTCGCTGAGTGGGGATGAAAGTTTTCCATATCATATGTAAACGCGCTCGTGCTCCTCTTTTTGCAATCGCTTCTAACTCGGAACTAACTATTGATGCATTTAGGGGAATATCTCATCATCACTGAAACATCCGTTTTGCAAAACATCGCTGCGGCGATTTCGGTATGTGGGTGACGGAAAAGCAAAACTGTGCTCATTCTTGTCAGGCTCAAAACTGTGCTCATTCTTGTCACCCATATACTACTAAAGCCCCGGGTATAGATGGAATCGACAACCTCCTAATTAAAATCATTCATAAGCGCTTCAATAATATCTTTCCAACCCTCTTCAACAAGTGCCTGCATCTAAGCTGCTTCCCGGATTCCTTGAAAATAGGAAATATTATCTTATTCCAGAAAGGAGGAAAAGACCAGCGGCTGGCCTCCTCTTATCGTCCTATCTCACTCTTACCGACAATAGGGAAGGTGTTGGAGAAACTTATGACTCAGAGGCTGACTTATCATCTGGAGTCCACCAACATCCTGAACGACCGACAGCATGGCTTCAGAGAAGGCAAGTCTGTGGATACAGCCATCAACGAGCTACTAAGAAATATTAAAACAGCAAGAAGAGATGGCAAGCATGTCTTAGTGCTCTCTATTGACATCAAGGGAGCCTTTGACAACTTGCAACATCGAGCTATACTTAAGACTTTGGACGCCAGCGCTTGCCCAAGTAACATAAATAGACTCTTTCACAGCCTTCTTCAAAATAGAAAAGTGACACTACTGACCCCACAAGGTAGGGCCACAAAGGAACAAAAGCAAGGCTGCCCTCAAGGTTCGTGCAGTGGCCCGGCCATGAGGAACCTCGTAGCCAACGAAATACTCAATCAAGTCTGGCCAGATAACGTTCATATACAAGCCTTCGCAGATGATTTTGTGCTGGTCATTAAAGCGGATACAAAAAAAAGCCTTGTAGAAGACACGCAAAGTGCAATAACCCAATTCAGCTCCTGGTGCTCAGAAAATGAACTTGCCATTTCAATAGAAAAAACAAATTATATCTTATTCAGCAAAATGGTAAGAAGTCCCAAAATCACATGGAACGGGTATAAAATAAATAGAGTTAAATCTTTTAAGTACCTAGGGATACACGTTGATGATCGACTCAACTGGCTTGAGCACATTAATAAGCAAGGAGAGAAAGCCATCAAAATGCAGCAAAACCTCAAAATAATCGCAGGTGGCAATTGGGGAATCTCTCAGATACACAGATGGACTCTCTATAAAACGGTTATTGAGAGAATTCTGGCCCACGGATCTTCAGCTTGGTGTCTAAATCCAACATTCAAAATGAAAAGGAAACTTTCTTCGATTCAAAGGCCATTCCTACTCCATATATCGGGAGCTTATCGCACCACCCCAACGGCAGCGTTACAAACTATACTCGGCATCCCTCCCCTACACATGCAATTACAGATCGAAGCCAGATTTACTTCAATTTATCGCCTAAGAATCCCTCTTCCCCCTTTCATTACAGATACCCAACCGCATGATATGGAGATGAAGGCAACAGGCTGGTCCACTCATCCTTCAGAACATCTCAAACCGACCCAAATCTCTTTAGAAGACGGAGAAGCATATATAGCCCGAAAAGACATTATAAATATTTTCACAGATGGCTCGAAAACCGAACACGGAGTTGGAGCTGCCTTCTGCGTCTTGACCAATGACATCTGGGCCTACCAATGGTCTGCTAAACTCAACGACAACAACACCGTATTTCAAGCTGAACTAACTGCACTTCACGAAGCAGTAATATACGCATCTCATCTGCCAAACCACAATACATCTAACATACATGTAGACAATAGAGCAAGTATCATGGCATCCTCCAATTGAAAGAGCACAAACGAAACAGCAAGAAAAATTTTCAAACTCCTCCTTTCAAATCCAAGAATAAAAGTCTCTTGGGTTAAAGCGCATGCAGGCAATATAGGCAATGAGAGAGCAGACCAACTCGCAAAAGACGCAACACAACATGGGCAACCCTATTCACATACTAAGCTTCCTAAAACGTACATAAAAGGCCTTCTCCGGAAGAGGATGCCTGAGGAGTGGCAAACCTTATGGAAGAATGGCGATACAGGCAGGAAAATCTGTAACATCATGCCCTCAGTTAGTCTCCGTCCCACTAACTGGATTAGAGAGGATGTTATCTTCTTCTCTCAACATGGACCTTTCCCTGCCTACCTCAAAAGATTTCACCTGTCTGACAGCGACTAGTGCAGTTGTGGTGGAATTGGCACGGCACTTTACTATGCCACGGAGTGCATCTATACAGTGTCTTGGCATATGAGGAAGCCAGCGCCAAACTTCGAACAAGAATGGCTGAAAAGGGTCGCCAATAACATTGTCTCCAGGCAGAAAATTCGTGAGATCATCAAATTCATTAGCGAAAACAGAGATCTTTTCCGGCCTCCCTAGCCTGCAACATCCCAGCGAGCTGAACTAAGTAGCTCAATCACCGGACATTCCACCTCCAAATAAAGGAAAGGTATTTCAACATCCAAAGAAAAGAAGACTATTACGAACTAATAGTGTAAAAGTGAAAATGCCTGTGCTGTACATAATGTATATATTTCTGTCTTTTTGTTTATCTTATTTTTCTTTTCCTTAAATAAAATTCCCGTGTCTTGCCCATCAAACCGTTCAGTGACCTATCTGGTCACGAGTACGGGGTTAAGGGACGGAGTTCTGTTCTGTACTCCCTCTATGCTATTTAAAATTTCAGACCAAGATGGGTTGCAAGTAAACGTCAGACAGAGATCTGGCTTACCAAACTTGAGTACCATAGCCATTGCATCTTGGTAATTCTGTTGCATATGACGTGGGCTAACTTGGAAAGAAGATGGAAGTATTATAAGTTTTCCAGTGCGTGTATTTTCATTATGCTAAAAGCCCCCGATAAAGTTCAATTCGCAAATCTTTTTGATTTTGCCGCAAAAAAATGTAAACGTGAGCCTTCGATTTTAACACAACAATATATTGCTGAAAAAGCTTACCACTATTGTGGAAAATACTGAAAATATTTCGCTGAGAAAGTCTGTATGCATAATATTGTAGTTGAGTGACCCGGGTGCGCTTTGCTGTTCTCCTTTCTTCTACATGTTCCATTCCAGTGTTCCAACTACACTCGCCCCTTGGAAATAGCAAAGGATGTCATTGGATCACAGCATTGATTTAAAGGTGAAATGCTTTGGCATGTATCCCCAACTGGGTACACACAAATGTCTCGGTTGGCTGGGGTCTCTCCATTATAACCTACACAAATATAGATGCTACTTCAGTGCATAAAGTAGGAGCATTATAGCGCCGCATATCCAAATTTTTATCTTCCAAAAATACCATTTTCACTGATGTAGTTGGGTGCACTTGTACCAATCGGCGCATTTGAAGATAAGACTGAGCAAAGGGATTGATTTCCTTTAACACAAAATCAAGTTTTTCAAATACATATTGCAAGCAATTTTGATTGTTACTCACGCGTTTCTCTGTTGCCACACTGGAGTCAAATATATAAAGCTGTCTGTAACTTTCTTTATGTTGGTCACTTGCATACAGGGGGGAAACTCTGTAGTAAAAGGTAACAGTATGGCCCAGTTCCACGTGGTGGTTTAATTTGCGCTCCCATCGAAGCGAATGCAAAGGCAGAATTGTATTCCCGAAATCGCTATCGATAATTTTAGCATCAGGTGAATTTTCAGATAGCAATGCTTTCAATAGTTCCGGTGCATCAGGAAATGCCGGTAGCTGAACCTTTCCATCATGGCAACAATTTGTATACTTATGGGCAGTATTTTTTCTCTTCCTTCCAATAAACTGCCCCACAAAAACCGCACTGTTCGGACATAGTTCCACAATTATGCTCCTCAACATCGTTTTGCATACACACACGTTTTGGGCGACGGCGATTATCGGCTTCGTTTTGAATACTTCGCCTTACAGTGGATTCCTGAACTGTTTCCTGACTCCTTTCAGTACGCCTTTGTTCATTTCGGATAATATATCCAACAGCACGACTTAAATTCATTATTTTTACAAATTTCCAACGACTAAAAATAGTTTTCAATAAACGTGATCACACGCAGCGACTTCGGACTTTCCGTGGATGTAAACAAATCAAACTTGCGAGCTGTTGCCAAACGGCGATTAAGAAATTCGACCCTTTTTTGTCGCCAAGTAAGAGAATTATATATATAGATATGATAACATCAAAAATAAATCTAAAAGAATTTTAATTTAATGGTGTTAAATATTTCTTATTAACATAAGCATAACTCAAATTTATAGGATACCCATAACTCGTAGCATTTTCAAGAAATCTATCAATATGAGACTATTGTTTTAATCTGTCTGAGACTAAAATAGTGTTTCTATGAATATAATTTAAGACGATATTTCTATAAATTTGACGACTAACGTTGCTATTGCAAAAAGGTAACTTGTTTATATTGAACTGAAAAATGTTTTTTTGTCATAAAGCGCAGTGCTTAATTTATTATCAAATATTTTTATTTCAAGATCTAGAAAATCTGCAGAAGAAAAACCTTCATTAGTTTTTAGTAATATCAAATATTTTAGATAAAAGTCAATTTGTGGTGTGTAGTCTTCTAATGTTGAACATATTAATAAATCATCATTATATCTATACATGATACAAGAATTATTGTAAATATTTTCTTTTTCAAAATAGTGAAAATATAAATTATCTAGAGCATTACTGGCTGGTACACCTTGTAGAAGTTCCTTAATTTGTCGGTATAATTAATTTATTGTCAAACTAATAAAATTTTCGTGTATTATAACTTCTCTCTATTAATGTTTTATATTTTTTAATTTTAATCATTTCATTTATTCAAAAATCTTCATGAATCTGTAATAAAATTTTCATCATATGTTTAATATCTATACTATTGAATAAATCTTGCTCGCACTGCGGATAGAACTCCAGAAAAAGATTCCAAAGCTGTTCGCACTTCAAGGCGATCCCAGTCGATCAAGACGTTCAATGTCGATCAACCTTCACTCACTCCGTGATCCAAGCACAATCATTATACAGTCTCTCCGGGCAGGTCGTGATGTCAGATGGAGTTTTTTCGTACATTCAAGCGTATTTTCTTTCCTAATAGAGATATGGAGAAAAGGGTCGCATTTTCTGTAATCAACGATTTGTCGACAAGGTCACTAAATTTATCGCCAAGTTCGCCGCCAAAATCAGGGGTTCAGGCCCGGCCATCCTAGACTTACCTCTGTAAAACTCTTCCGAAACATAAGACTAGTCAGGCAGGAAAACGACATTACATTTTTGTAACACTGCCCCATCTTCAAAGACTGACGTCCCGGCAGCCTCATAACATAGAACTATGATCAGTAATCTCGGTAGGGAGCTAGCCGATTAATGTGAATGACTTTTGGCTTGGCGTTAGGTGCCCTCTGAACTCTGTAGGTAACATCGTTGTGTTTCATGACAATAGTATAAGTTCCTTCCCAGTTCTGCTGCAGTTTCGGGCTCAGACCTCTCCATCGCTTCGGGTTATACAACCAGACTTGATCACGGTCCTTAAAATGATGGTCTGTTGCTCAGGAGTGGACCAGGTAGCACATAATATTGTCTTATATCATAAAATTCGAAAAGGTAATATTGTACAATATTTTTCCCAGTATTGAAACTGTGTAAAATGTAAGACTTTTTCATTACTGTACAATGTTTTTTTGCATAATATTGGATAATTTACAATATTATACAATATTAAATATTATTGTACTATACTGAATAATATTATATAATTTTGTATAATATAATAATATAGTGAATATTTAAAAAATACATTTTAGAAGCATGGAAAAATATTAATCACTTAATTCCGAACTTCTGTGTAACACTTTATCTTTTGAACGCGTCTACTTACTTTTACGACTTTGAACCCGTGACTTTCCGCATACCATACCGGCATCTTACCACAGGGCCATCTAGACTTGCATCAGACAGCATAAATGATAACAAAATCTAGTTACAAAGTTCCTTTCTCTACGAAATTTCATGTTCATTCACAATTAATTTGAATAGTTTTCTTAATTAAATTATTTTTTATCGTTACAATTTCGAGTTCAAAATGAAATTAGAAGTCAAAGAGGTAGATATTTTAGCTCTTAAATCTAAGTTTTCTAATTAAAAAAAATTAAGGTAATAAGGTTTAAAAGTAATTAAAATAATATGTTTGAAATATTTTAAAATAATTTTGAAATTCATTTATTCCTCTTTCAATGTATTACGAGACGCCATTTATAATTACAGTATTGATTGAAAATAAAAAAAGTTTAGCAAGAATAAATCAGGTGCATATTTTTACAATGAGAATAACACTCAATTTTTTCACAGAACAATAGATAATCCATATGTGAGAGCTGTTTTAAGGTTAACATCATTAGCTGAATCCGGCCGCCTTTTATTCACAGTTAACAAAATGATTGTGCAAACATTATTATCCATATGAACATTTTGTAAAATATTTTTGGGCATATATGATTCAACATTGATTAATATAGTGTTATGGTATCATCATGCTGCCAGACAGACAGCGAGTCGAGCCTCCATTTAATTGCTTCAATTGACACCAAGAGCCCTGTTGCTCAACAAACACAGGAAATATTACTAAAATCAACAAACATTTTAAACTTGGATGGATTAAAGCTCACGTCGGATACAGCGGTAATGAAGCGGAGGACGTACTAGCCAAGAAGGCAACACAGGAGGGAATCCCCACATTCATCCCAGCGCCAAGAAACCATATCAACCCTATTAGCATACGAATAACAATGGATGCCTTCACTGTAACTGGCAATGTCGAAATATTCTGATACGACGTATCTCGCTATTCAACGCAATTTTGGCGAAAAACAGGCAAGAATCGCAACTTTTGCTATCCAGGTTTCGCCAATTTCAAGATTTATTACAATTGTAGCAACCGTTCAGTATTTTGTAATGACGTCAACAGACACTCGTTCTGTGATTGGGGTAATCTAACTGTACTATGAATGAAGAGCTAGGGCATGAGGTATGTCTTCTCCCCCCGTCTGGTAGGAGGAAGACTGGTATGGGGCATTTTATGACATTAAAAGCAAGGGGACCCTTCTTCTGTTGGAATGAAGAAATCTTCCCAGTTGCCTTTTCCAAGAAACCTGCTATTTAACTTTTAAGGCCAAGCTTCGCTGATTGAGTTTTCAAAATAAAAATCGACTATACTGATTTATTTAATGAAATCAGAATTTGTCATCGAGTTTGGCTTTACAGAATTACAATTGCAGTAAAGCACCGTTTATACGTTTTTCATTTATTCGTCATTGACGTATTTAGTAGTTATTTTAATGCAGCAAACGTTATTCTAGACAATCGACGCACACTATAAAAATTGTGTAATATAACAGAAGTAAATATTCTTTTCCCAGATATTTAGCGCTTAAGATCACATTCGTTCTTGGAAGGAATTTTATTTCCTCATGTAAATAATTTATGCGGGATGTTTGCTCAGTCGCGAGAACACAGTATTTGCGAAATACAGTTTCTTCAACAGAATATTCTGTATTTTATCGTTTTAGTATTAACGGAAGTACTAGATGTTTAGTTTATGGCATTAAATGATTCTTTACTTATTTGGATGAATTTAACTTTTTCAGTATTGAAAGTTAAAACAGTTAAATTTTATTGCGATAAAAGCTAAAATTATTGAAAGAGTCGAGTTTAAACCCTCTACAGTTTGCCATTTTTTTACTGTTTATTAAAGAACAAAATGCCATGAATAAAAGAATCTTGTTCTACAATAATAGATTTTATAATATATGCTCAATTCATTTTATATAATCTTGTTAATTCATTAAAATAGCATGACCTATTTGAGGTTCTAAAAATAAGTGAGACGTATTTTTGTATCCTTAGTTACATTTCACGAACACATAAATAATCTATATTTTCAAATAGAGGAAACTTTTTAATATAAGCTACCTGGTGCACTGCCCCCCCCCCTCGCCGCTTCACAGTTCGCAATACTACTTTTTCAATTTTAAATACCGCATACATATTAGTGGAACAGACTATAAAACGAAAAACACCATTTGAGTTGTAATATTTTGCACAATATTGTCACGTGTTTCTGCATAAAATCTTCAGTTCCATAAGCACATTATGATATCGTTCTAAATAAAAATTTCATCCCTTACAATATGTATTTTCAAAATCCTTTGAGGCGTCATGACGTATAAATGAAACCTAGGCGTTATCAAAATTATACTTAAATCTAGGAGGTCAATCACCCTCTAATATCTACCCGACTATTAAAGTGGAACCAAGAAAACTTTTTTTCTTATTTTAACTTGTAATAGTGCGCAAAAGTTGCCTTTTGATGCAAGGAAGACAAAAATAAAATTTGATGGCAATCAGAACATGTCTTGAGGTGCCGCAAGTACGATAAAGTTTCATAAATTTGAAAAATTTTGCTCTATTTGAACATTTTCCTATAATTTCTCAATTGCAGTAAAAAAGTTCACATGAAATATTTTGTACTTTTTATTACTAGAACAAACGTTTTTAGGGTGTTTAAAATCTATTGATAGCATATGAAAATATAAATGATTAGCCAATAACGTGTAAGAAATCGGTTATGAATAAAAAGAGAATAAGCTGTCTCTAACCTGAAATTATTTCTCTGCTATACATTTAACTGACGAAAAACGCTTACAAGTAGTTTATGCATCCTTGTAATTGCTGCTGTGTAGAAAAATGCATTTTGTATATTGCCAATCCACCGATACGGGAGAGAAATGTTTAGCACTGTGAGGTGATATTTGTTTGTGGATCGAGTTCTTGCCAGCTTAATAAATTTAATATTTATATTTTCTTGCAGCCCATATTTTTTTCTTCTATTATTTACACAAAAAGAGCAGCAACGAATGTATATATTTTCCTTACATGCGAGTGAAAAAGGGCATTTTAAAATATGTATGCAAATATAGGTTTTTTTTTGCTTAGTTTTATCGTTAAGGATAGAATACCGAGCATTTGTTTATAAAAGAGCCTATTAACCTTCACGAATTTGATCCAAAATCTGATACATAATTAAAATTTTGGTGTAAATACCAGATATCATTACTTTTGTACGTTGCATTTTTTAAAATTGCAATTGTTCGCATTCAAACAGACAGCTCGAATACAAAAATGTTTCTTACGGGCTCAAGAAAGGGACTCAAATGAAAAAACCTAAAATCTACAGGTTGAATTTTTCATGACTCAACATCGCGCAAGTAACCGATTGTTGTCAGTCGTTTCGTCCAACTTATTTGGTGTTTTTTTGCTGACGTGTTGATTGCCCGTGAATATTAAGTACAATATTATGAATCGAATTAAGTTCTTTGGATTATTTTTTTAAATATTTTTTTGACAAAAGCAATAAGTTTGAAGTTTTTCAATGGAGTTCTTCCGTCATTCTTACGTCAGTTCATTGCGTCTTTAAATGAAGGCGGAATAAATTCTAATCATCGCTTAAATTACGATCAGACATTTTGCTTCCTGTTAATTTATCAATTGCAAATGCTTTCGAAGTCATATCTTTATCACAGTTCACATACTAGAAAAAAGAGGAAATTTTCACATTTTTCAACGACGACGAAGAACGAGGAAAACGTAGCTTTGTGTCGTATAAACGAAGCCCCTTCAACGAATACGAATGAATCGGGACTGTGATGAAATAAAAAAGTAAAAAAGAAATGGCGTATAAATGAAAAACTTATAGACGGTACTTTTTCTTTGTTTAGGCTAACACTTTTAAAATTAAGCTTCAAAACTGGAATAGTATCTGTAAGTTCAAAGCGTATTCCAAGAATACAGAAAGCAACAAAAATAAATATTCATTTAAGAAAAGATTCGACTAGTAAACTGCTATAATCTTTTAGTTCTCCCGCTGGTTTGGTGTTGAAGTTTGGAGAGGGAGATGCCAGCTCAAATCTCGTCGCACTTTCAGATGGTTTTCAAAGTGATTTTTGTGTTGCAATATTTTCGAAGTTATTAAGTTGAGGTCAACATTTCGCTTAATTTTTAATTAGTTAAAAATTCAAAAAAAGCTTCAGGGGGATTTTTAGGACTTTTGTAAAAATGCTCCTCTAGTAGGGTTCTATCAATGGCGCAAAATTCTGTTTTACGCAATTTTCTTCCCTTTCAAGACCTTTATTACCTGAGGTAGAGCACAAACACGCACACATTATCTTTTATTATTAGTAGAGATACCTATGTTATATTTGATTACATTGTTAAAAACATTCTTTCTTACTCTTAACCCTTTGAACGGCTCAAAAATTTCAGCTGAATGCTTTGAAAACGTCTCCTGTGTAGCTAAATGGTGAACGCAAATTTGTCGAAAAATAACTCATGGGCTGTGTGAAAACCGGCCAGGGTAAGTTTTCCTTCCCTCGTCCTAATGTTCAGGAGAACAGCAGGGGTTAATCTTCCCCACTGTCCCGTCCGAACAAGAGGGGCAGGGCCATTCAAAGTCATAAATCAGTCTGGTTAGAGTAATTGCTATCTTGTGGCTTTTCAACTAAGAACTCTCCGATTTGAAAACGGTTCCCTTTCAGTCTGAAGCTCTTAGAGAGTGTAGAATTTTTTCATATTCCTATTTTCAAAAAGTATAGAGAAAATTTGTTTCATAAATGATTTCGAGAAATATCACTCATCTAAATGCATTTCGGAAACAATCATTCTTTCTGCTTTCAATCAAAGAATTTTACTACAGTTTCTTTTTTTTTTTTAGTATTTAACTTTTACTAACAGATTTAGTATATTCCTCTGATTAAAATATATTATAATTTTTTAAAATTTTATTACTTAATAATACGATAATAATACAAATTCTGCATTCAATTCGAGAATGTAAAATGAATTTGTTGTCTCCAATAATTAAATAAAAAGTTTGTATGATTGTCTGTTTCAAGAAGATTCGTGTTTTTGATTTCATTTTTAAACTTTTAAAATAACATATATTACATTTGAAAAAAAAAATCTTCCGAAATAATCAAGGAATATGCGAAATAAAATTTTTAAACTAAATTTAACACTAAAATAAGAAAATATATTAAAAATTCCGCGTACATACGCAACTAGTTTTTGATCAAAATTAATATATTCTTTTTAAATGTTTCAATATTTCCAGTATTAGTTTCTTATTTTATTTATAGACTTGGTGCGAATTTCAGTAAAATTAGTTGATATATCTGTTGCTCGAGACCCAAAACATTTTCGAAAGTCCATTTAGCATTCATAGCAATTGAAACACTAATTTTTATTGATGAAATAATATATGAAGACAAATATTTGTGATTTTCCCCAAATTACAAAATGCTTCAATTCGTTTACAACGTTCATAATTGATTTTGCTTGCTGAGCAAAATACTTACGTGCATTTTTGAAAAAATAGAACGTTTTGTCGGGAGCATATAAAGGTTTTTTTAATCACAAATGTTTTGTTCCGCATATTTTTTGTTTATCCCTTTCAGGAGTGACGGTTTCGCTTCTAAAAAACGATTTTAAGAATTTATTTTCATAGGCAACCTCTCGCTATTCGATGATTCAATTTTCCAAAATAGTTTTCTAATGTCCAATAAAATACAGCTAATTTGGGTGGGAATTGCAATTTTCTTTTGTCATGGATTTATACGCGAATAAACTTTTCTTTCTGAAAGAAAAAAGATTTGCCTCCTTTTCAATCAACTTCACAAAAATAAGACTGGGCATTCAGTTAAAGCTTAGTAAAACGTTTTCCTGCTTACTGTTTTTCCCCCAAAATTGGGAAAATAAAAGACATAAGAGGAGAAGTTTGTTAGTTATTTCACTTTATTCAACTTGTTTCATTGTTTAACCACCGCGCGCTTAGAGCCAAAATGTCCGAAACTCCTTTTCTTTTGAAGAGGTTATGTTTCTTAGAACTGATGTCATTTATCTGTTTCAATGGTTTTAGCTATATATCTCCCATTTTGAAAGCAGGTTGCAAAGAATTAAGAATAATCCTCTTTTTTTCACACAAGTGATCAATCAGTGATAGTCGTCTCTCAACGGTGTGCTTTACTGTCGTATGTGTAGTTCCAACAAAGGTCACGGTACATCAAGGTAGGCTGTACAAACAAAGTAAGCATCTTAACAATAGAGGGGAACAACAATAGTATATAGATGGCCCCTTGTGTAGGGTAGCAACATTCCGTCACACTTTGAGTTCAGACAATTTTTCACAAATGAATGCATTTTTCTATCAATAGATCACATGTTTACCATATGGCCAGAAGAGTGCGCAATCATTAGAGGCAATGTTGTTTCTCGTCATAAAAGTACACATTTTTACAAACAGAACACAGAACCTTCATTCTGTGAGGCGTCTTTCTCTAAGGCAGTTGAACTTGTATGAGCAGCTTTCTTAATTCTTATTCTTAGAAATTTTATTGCAAACGTACTTAAGTTTTTTTGTCAAAAATTTTATTTTCGAAAGGTCTAGCAACTCGAGGGAAGAGCATTGCGCAGGGAACTCGAGTAGACCTTATTAATATTTTCCTATTTGAACAAGTGCTGATTGCTTTAGTAAAATGCGAAAAAGTATTTTCTGATTCCTTTTAATATACTAGTGAAATCTACAGTTGAATTGCTCCGACAAAAGTGTTTTAACATTATATTTATCACAAGGCTATTGAACTTGGAATGGATTCCAGTTCAGACTATTCTGACTGCGAGGATTTAATTTCAGCTTCTGAAGATGATTATTCTTCATCGGAGAGTGAATCTGACGATGATACTTTAAATTCAGCTCGTAATTGGTGTCCTATCGACATACATGCATCTACACCTGCTCCTCCAAATTTTCAATTTACTTCAACTCCTGGAATCAGTCCCTCGACAAAAATTTTGCTTGAAAACACAGATGATCCAATAATGTTTTTTAGCATATTTTTTGATGAGAAAATTATGAGTTTCATCTTGGAGGAAACAAATAGATATGCGGAAGATTTTTTCAACAAGTCCGATCTGACACCATCATCAAGAGCATTAAATTGGAAAAATACGGACATCAAAGAACTAAATTTATTCCTTGGTTTACTTTTACTTCAAGGAATGGTGTCAAAATCTGTAGAAGCGTGGTACTGGAGTAAAAGACCGATTTTAAGCACTTCCTTTTTTGGGCAAATTATGAGTGAGAAAAGATATGGCTTGTTAATGAAATTTCTGCATTTTGAGAATTCGGATAAATTTGATAAAAAAACGCATCCAAATCCAAAGTTAAGAAAAATTTTCGATATTCATGAAATGCTGGTTCAGAAATTTAAATCCGCTTATACACCTAACCAATCCGTGGCAATAGACGAATCTTTGTTTGCTTTCAAAGGCTTGCTTGGATGGAAACAATATATTCCGACTAAAAGGGCAAGATTTGGATAAAAATTCTTCCAACTTTGTGAATCGGAGAGCGGTTATATTTGGAACTCCTTAATATATACTGGTAAAGGAACGATTTTCATGGAAGAATACGAACATTATGGATTATCCACGAAATGTGTATTGACTCTAATCCATGAACTTAAAAATAATGGATATTTGCTAACAACAGACAATTTTTACATTTCTCCAGAAGTGGCTAAAATTCTTCTTAAATATAAGACAGATGTCATAGGAACTGCTAGAGGAAACAGAAAGGGGCTGCCTGCGGAATTTAAGACACTGAAATTGAAAAAGGGAGAAATAAAAGCGTTTCAAAAGGGTAAAATTATGGTTCTTCAGTGGAGAGATAAGAAAACTTTAACAATGCTAAGTACCATTCATAATGCTGAATTAGTTAGTGTTGAATCAAGAAAATCAACAACCAAACAAAAGCCTAAGGTAGTAGTAGATTATAATAGATCAATGGGAGGAGTTGATAAGTCTGATCAGTGCTTATCATACTATCCTTCAACCAGAAGCAGACAAAGAAAATACTACAAAAAAATATTTCGACATTTACTTGACCAGGCTGTATGGAATGCTTTTGTGGTCTATATGAAAAATGGAGGAGATCTAAAGCATGTAGCTTTTAGAATGAAATTGATCGAAAGATTATGTGAAGAAGGAAGAGGTTTACCCTCAAGTAAAGTCCCAAAGAGTATCGAAAACGTAGCGAGATTGACGGGAAGACATTTTCCATCTTTATAGTTATTTCGACAGGAAACAAAAAGTACTCTGCCAGAAAATGCGCCGTGTGCTGCTCAAAAACAAATGGAAATGGAAAAAGGGTACGAAGGGAAACACGGTTTGAATGTGAAGTTTGCAATGTTGGCTTATGCGCTGCTCCATGTTTTCAGATCTACCATACACAATCTGTTTTTTAAATTATCCTATTGCCTTACATGTAACATTTTACATTATATTTCAGTGGTTGAATGCTCTAAAAGTTTTGCACAGTGCCACATTTATATTTTAAATACTGAATTTATGCACACGGTTTGAATGTGAAGTTTGTAATGTTGGTTTATGCGCTGCTCCATGTTTTCAGATCTAATAGACACAAGTTGTTTTTTAAATTATCCTATTGCCTCACATGTAAACTTTTACATTATATTTCAGTGGTTGAATGCTCTAAATGTTTTGCACAGTGTCACATTTATATTTTAAATATTGAATTTATGCATTTTTATAAATTTCCACTCATAAGTTTGCTATATTCTGAGCACAAACATCAAGTCCTTATTTATAAAATTTTAAGTTTTTGTAAGTTTTTTTCATGCTAATATTTTCATCTTCAAGATTTCTGTAATGAAAGAAAATAACTGCTATAAATAGTTCTATTTATTTTTTTCAGTTTTCAAAGAATGTGCGCAAACTGTTAAAACTAAACTACTGTGTTAACTAAATATTAATTACTTTTAATAACCGTTGATTTTTTTAAAACGATTTTTAGTAAAAAAATAAACAACAATTCTATGCAATGTTGTATGTGTTATATTTATTATTTCAGAAATTGTACTATGTTTAGAAATTCTTCCAGAATGCATTTAATTATATTTAAATTCTTTACTATTTTTAACAGCGATATCATTTGTATATATACAAAACTGCGTTACCTGCTAGGTAGTAATTTTCATGCATGAAGGTGGATTTGGAAAAAATATATATAAGAAAATGTTTTTTTCTCTCGGATCCGAGGAAAAAGACAAAAAAAGAATTAAATTAAAATATGAGAAAAGCGTTAAAGAACGCTTGTAATAAAATGCAGTAAAAAGGGGAAAAACATATTTAACAGCGAAAATATCTTATAAAAGTAAATTTCTATCATCAAAATGCGCTTAAATGAGCAAATAT
>BGPR01030359.1:0-12723 GCA_013235015.1 Araneus ventricosus
CGTTCGTTTCGATTTGGGAATTCACCCTCTTAGCTATTTGTTGCTCGTCTAAGCCTGTCGGTGGTATTTCTGGCCGATCTTCTCCGAAATCTTTCATCCAGAGATTCCCTTGCACGCTGCTCTCTTCTACGCAAATTGTATTCAACAGTTCGCAAAAAAACTCATTTTAAATCAATAAATTCAAAAAAAGTAACGAATTTTCCTATAACGCGTCAGCGATTAGCTCAACTGGTTAGCGAAATGCTCGGCGTCAGAGTTAAGATTGGTAAACAAACTGATCGTTGCCAAAGGGGAGAAAGAAATAAAAGTCCTTTTTGCGCCACGCATAAGCGTTTTATATAATATAGATCACATTCAATGAGAGATTTCTAATATAATGATATGGTCATAACAATTTTCTTGAAATCCGAGATAGAGTATAAACTCTTGCATGAAAGAGTAAATGTGTGGAGCCCTAAACTCCTAGGTAGTTTAAAACTTGGTGTCTTATTGTTATTATTGATAAATTGCCCTTCTCAAATGCAAAATCAACTAGGAAACATTTAACTAGAACATCAACTAGAAACATTAACTGGCAACCTCGCCAGTCCGCCACTGTTATTAACTAAATCTCTTTTCATTCGCGATTTGGGTTTTCCTGGCGGAGATTATCTCTTTCTTTTTACGAACCGAGTTTCGAGAAGTTTATTGACCCTAGCAAAAGGGAATTTGTCTAGAAATACCAGAGCCCCTTGTCACAGTTCTGAGATCCTCGTGTGAGGGCACATTAGAAAATTCCGTTTCTCCTGGGTACGGGGAAAAAGTGCTTTTATTTACGAAGTAGCAGTGCAACCCTGTTCCCTTCAATAACCTTTCGAACTGCAAAATTACTTTGTTTCTTAGCTAACAGAAAACAAAAAAAGAAAATATACAGAATAAACAGAAGAAGTAAACAACACCGATAACAATACACCTTTTTTGCGCGCCCAACGCAGCAGCATCCAGTGATTGCATCGACAAAGTTGTCCTACAATTAACCAACAAATCACTATAGAATTAAAACAAGAAAAAAAAGTTCTAAAAATTAAAATAATTAAAACACATAAACGAAAACAATTAGAAAATAAAAGAAAATACAATCAAAATGGAAGAGAACTCGAACTGCGCACTTTTTCAAAGACCACACGCCATCGGAGTTCTAATATGAATAAATTTTCTGCCAAGGGCAATACTACATAGTCAAAACTATACCCTTTGTGGCCTGAATTTATCCATTAACTGAAATATAGGAAAAAAGCCCTTTGGAAAGAGAAAAAACAAAATAAAGTCCTTTATAAACAAATCCAATAGATACTAGAGAATGTAAAATATTTACCCTTTGACGAAAATAAAAGCAAGATATGACGCCAACGAAAAACATAAGAGAACAAAGGGAGGAAAAATTCTGGATGCTAGCATACCTAGCTCCATCTATGTAGAAAAAAATCAAACCCATTACCAGAAGAAAAAAAGCTCTTCAAACTTTTTAAAAAAGTTATTGATGTTAAAGAAATAAATAAAAGACTTGATCTAGAAAATTTGTTCATTTGCAGTTTTAAAACTCTTTTCCCATATGGACTTAACAGCAAATTAAATGGTGAGGGTTACAGTGAATTTAACAAAATTTGTATTTATAAAAAATTCAACATTTTTAAAAGTTTTTTGAACACAGCAAATAATAAGAAATTTAGATCCAAAAGAGGTAAGGGTAAAGGCGGAAATTTTGTTAATGGAAGAAATTCAGGAATTATGTAATCTTGAACAAAACTGGGATAATATTGATAGAATTAAACATTATATTTTTAAACTTAGAAATAATAGACTTAAATTATTTTTTAATAACAAATTTGAGGAATTAAAATTTAATAAAGTCAATATAAAAATGTTTTTTTTAGATCTGGTAAAATTTAAACAAGGAATAACTGACAATAGACTTCTCTTTAGAGTTAACAAAACTGAGAAAAAAGAATATTGTGTTGTTCATTTTCTTGATGTCTTCTTCGAAGAATTAAAGTTACCTGAAATCATTCATGATAACAAAAAATTCTTTCCTGTTAAAGATATTTCTATAAAAAAAACGTCAAGTGATTAGCAGACTTAATGTCTACGAAGTATTTGCGGTGTGAGAATATTCGTTATTTTATTTTATTTCCGCTTTCAATGAGATTTTTTTAGTACATACTATGAAGATGTATTGCTTAGCAACGGATTCGGAAACCCTCCCCGCTTTTGCGCATGCGCCGGGCGGAGTTATTTTCGTCAAAATAGAGGGAAAGTGAAGAATGGAAGGGTGATGTTTACATTTTACTGAGCGTGATCTAACAAAGAACTCAGGGAATGCGCTCATATGACTCATTGCCTGACACCCCTTTCCGGTGTAAATTCGTCCAAAAGTGGTAGTTTCGGAATCCTTTGCTGAACAGTAACTTCAAACCTGACTAAGAGTATATTTTTTTTATACACGAAATATTCAATGAGTTTCAAGTTTGTTGTAACATGTTTATTTGTGCTTGCTTGGAAACTCGTATTGTCACAATACAACATATTCATTCGAATCTCATCATTGGAAATAGTAGCAAGTTCTCAGAAATAAGCCTAATGCATCAAACGTTATTATGAGCTGTCACCTCCAGCTATTGTAAAGAAAAGATATTATTATCCATTGTGTTCAATGAACATTCATCCTACCTATCGTTTATGTTTTTCTTGTGTGGTTAAAATGCTTGACCTCAGAACATCATTGAAAAAAATCAAATTTAATTTTCTTTTGCCAAATTTAATTTTTTTTCAAATTTAATTTTTAATTAAATTATTTTTCAAGTTACAAGAGATTTTCGGAAATAAAGTGATTTTATTATCTTACGTAAGCATCACTCATACCCCTCCCCCCCTTGTCAGCAAAAATTAGCAGATCGCAACCCCCCCCCCCCTTAGGTGCTTACGTAATATTTGAACGGCCCTACAACTCAAGCCGGGGTATTGTTACCGACTTCAGAGGTGCGATTCTTGGTTTTGAACACAATAAATTTGTAGATATTTCTCCTGAGCTATCACCTTACTTATATTGCTGCACCGTATGCCTTTTCTGAAGCATCTGCGAAGCCATGCAGTTCTATTTTCAGAGCAAACTCCAACAAAATATTGTGGAATGTTCGGAGTGTTGATAGTTGATAAAAACGCAACAAATCGCTTCCATTGTGAATCCAATTGTATTGGCAAGGAATCATTCCAGTCCAACTTTAACCTCCATAATTCTTGCATTACAAGTTTCGCTTTCGTAACTACAGGCGAAATCAGACCTAAAGGACCAGCTGAGGCAGCCAATGGATAATTGTGTCCATCATCCATTACTAATTGTTTAAGCACTCTTTGTGCCAGATAGGGAGCACATGTTGTGCCGTACACAACCCTATTCATTTTATATGTTTTGATAGAGACATCGATGCTCTCTTTCCAAACGATTCGCAACAGATCTCTTTGAGATTCATCTACGAATATCATACGAAATATTTTTTTGAAACCGAACGAATCGAACTTACGAAACTTACTTTTTACGAAATCAAACCGATTCTATTTTTTCTGAATCTCAATAATACCGCAAATAACGTCCTGAATGACTCCTCCATTAGCTAAAATAGAGTTCGCCAGTCGTAGTAGCACAGGACGCATCGAAAACAGTCCTAAGCGGTGTGGATTTGGAATCGGGACGTAAAGCACCATGATGCGGCATGTAATATGCAACTGTCGGTTCCGATACTTCGAACACTTGTTCCATATGGCCCATATCCAAATATTCATGAATAAAATTTCGATACAACTGTTGAAGGTTCGGATTGGCTTCGAATTTTCGTCATAACGAATTTAATCGACGAATAGCCGTTTGCTTGGATTCGCCGAGACAGCTATGTTCCTTTAAAAAGGCCATTTGAACAATATAATGTCCCGTTTGATCTCTCCGATGATTATTGACGAATTGATTTTCACAGAACTTGGTTTGTGAATTTAAATTAAGAGATTCATCTTCCAACGATTCTAACTGCCAAAATTTAGAAATTAAATTTTCTAACCCTTCTTGCTCGAAAAGAAGAAAGCAATGCAGTTTATCATCAGCTGTCGGTAGACCTCCAATAACTATGTAATTAAAGACCGAATTTTGCAGAGTGATTGAATCATTTATTTTGATTTGATCTGCCTTAATAATTTTAAAGAATACTTGTGCACCCAAGAGCATTGAAATCTTAGCTGACTTATGAAATGATGGGTCTGCTAATTTAATATGCTTTGGCAGAGAAAGTCTTGATATGTCTAAATTACAAGACGGAGTGACTGATGGTATTTTAGGAACAACCATAAACTTTAAGCTTTCATTGAATGAATGATCTTTATATGAAATAGTAGCATTTGTTTCATATTTTATATCTTGCGCGAGCCCATTAATGCCAGAAACAGAAGAATGTTTCTGGCATTAATGGGCGATCTAATTCGATCCCGTTTTAAACCCAAACTGATAGCGCAATCGCTAGCAAAAAAATTTAGCTCTGAAGCGCTGTCTATAATTATTCTGATTGGCATTCCATTTACATAAACTACAGCCGCACTCATTAAATATTTCATCGGCTTTGAATTCTTGTTATCCGTTGAACGCAATGCGAAACACCGCTCGGAGTTGACCTTGGGAGCACTATCAATAAATCCTTCTGCCGTCGAAGGAGTCGAAACATCTGTATTGTCTCGATGCAATTTAATATTATGGAATGAACTGCAAATCTGACAACGAGATTTAGAAATACACGATTTAGATGGATGAAAGTTCAGACAATTTGTACAAATGTTATGCCTCTTACAAAGTTCATATCTCTCCGAAGGGGAATGATTTAAAAACTTCTCACAATTATACACAGAATATTTCTTGAATTGGTTACAGATAACGCATGCTTTCTGACCTTGATTAGAAATGGATTTAAGGGCAGTCGATGTTTTTTTTTTTATATTTAGTCAAAAAAGATTTCCAGCGAGAATTATTTACACCGGAAGGGCTTTTATTTTTTATCGGAATACTTTTTGCTGCGAAATCTGATTTAATGACTGATTCTAGTTGGATGCATCTTAAGCCTAAAAACGAAAGAAAGTCTTGTAAGCTAGGTACCTGGGTGGTAGTCAAACTTAACTGGAACAATCTTTGAGATTCCTTATCTATTTTATTATTTAATACGTGTAAGATAATTGCATCCGACAAGGAATTTGATTCTAATTTCAGATTTTTCAAAGATCGCATATGATTCCGAACAGTATCGATTAGTGATCTAATTTGAGTGGGATTTTCATTATGCAATTTATTAATCGGAAGTATTTCGGCGATATGTATGTCAACCAAGGCTCTTTTATTTTCATACCTATTTTCCAACGCCTTTAGAAGGGAATCAAAGTTATCTTGATCACTTTGTATTAAGGCCGCGTCATTTTAAAGTGCACTTTTTAGGTACCCAAGTTTTTGAGATTCATTTAAAGAATCATTATTTCCGATAATACTCATAAATTGTGTTTGAAAATTTTCAAATTCTTGGAACTTTCCACTAAACGTAGGTAATGGAAGATCTGGCAATTTTATACGACTCTTTGTAGCTAATTTAGCGTTTTCATTTTTCTACTCTTCATATTTCGATAAAAATACAAGGAGGCTTACCATGAATTTTTCTGTATCTTCTTCCATATCGCTTAGAATATCTAATGCATTTTTCAAGTCCACCTTATCAGGAAGAGCACAGTATTCCTTTTGGAGGTTGTCCAGTCCTTTAAGTATATCGTTTACACTATCCAATTTGGATTTTAATTCGATATAATCCTTAGTTTCGTCTACTGCTTGGAACGCATTAACGAATTGTTCGATTTTTTTTCAGCTTATTTTTGTAAGCCGTTTGCTTACGATTAAGTTCTGTTATAGTCATGACGATGCGCAATTTGTACCTTCGTTACGACGTATATTATTCCTTTTCAAAGGAATCGCTTTAATCGGAAGGAACGTTAGTAGTGTGAACTGACGAAAGTCCACTGAACAAGGGCTGCTTCAAAACGAAACGAAATTACTTCTCAACAAAGAATTTATCCATAGGAAACGTATGATTTAACTCCGGTGAGTCGGACCAATGTTTCCGTCCAAACTCATGGAGAGCAGTGGAGTGGAATTCGTATTGTGATGCCGGTCGAATCAGAAAGTTCAAGCAATAGCCCTTGTTCACGATCACACACACACAGAACTATATACAAGTTTCAAGACGAGAGAGAGACAGCAGTAATGCGTAGTAAAGTGCGCATTGGCGCGCTTACATATTCTGATAACCATTGATCGCCAAAATGCCAATTTACAGTTCAAAGCACCAACAGAGGGCCTCCCCAAAGTTGCAGGGCCCATAGGCAGTTGCCTATTTGGCCCTGACCATACACTTTGCTTATCGATCTGAAACTATTTATTACTTTTTTTTTAGCCGTGTTACAATTTTTTTTTTAATCACAAACTTATCAAAGGGGAAAGAAACAAAATTTCTGTGAAAATAGTTTGTAATTTTACAAGTTTTCCTCTAATCTTTAGCACTTTCTGGTTATTTGAAAAAATGTATGGGAACTTTATACGTACAAATTTGATTTTTCAAAAAAACAGTTTGAATTTTATTATTTCAAGAGTAATGCTTATGTTAAAATCCAACAAACCTTATCACTTTCAGTATTGCTGTCTGTATTTTCGGTTTGCAAACTAGTTTTGGCGTCTTCTTTATTGCTAGATTCTTCGCAGTCTTTAAGATGTTCAAATGTGCTACTGCTTCTGGTTCAAGTAATTGTAACTTTGCATGCTCTCCCACTTGGTCCTTGTAAACGACTTAACTTGTTAAATAGTGCTTTTTTGTACAATTTGCAATATTAGTTTTGTCAATATCCAAAAAATAGATATTTAATTCTAAAAATTTAATATAACACACCAGAATGATAATAACAAAATTACCTGTGGCTTTGAATTCACGGGAACTTCTTGTTCTTGGTTCGAACAATAAGTTATATTGTCGTTCTCAAAGTTTTCTGAAGTTAAAGATCGGCCTTCTGTTTTCGACAGACCTTCTCTGGATTCAATATTTTCTATTTTGATGAGTTTTTTTCAAAATAGACTCCTGCTTTTCGTTTTCTGCTGCTATCCGTGCCTTTCTTTTCCTATAAAACATACCTGATTTTTTCTTTTTTTTCTGACATTTTAGCGAAATACACAGCACTTATAGGTATAACATTAACACAATTTAAATTTGCTGTTCAGAATAAAAATAAAGCGTGACATTCACGTGTTTTTCTTTCAACACAGTGTGCCAAAACGTTTCGCCAAAGTAAAGAATCCGATGAGAAAAGGTGTAGACGAGGGGAAAAGTTACATTTTCAACCGGTTTAATATTGTTTCGGCCCACTATGTCATAAAACTGAAATACAATAGTCGGTTAGGGGGAACGAGCCTCTCGGACCAAAGGAAAAACCACGAAATGAGGAAGGGAGAGTGTGGGTGGCAGTCATTCTAGGGCAATTAGGGCGGGGAAGGCTCGTTTTAAAAGCGGGGTGAGGAGGGGGCATAGTAGACCGGACCGCACCTATGGTCAATCTGATCCCCTAGGATTCACTCTCCCTTGGGTGCAGTCTGCTCAGTCCGACCTGTGAATGATCCACCAAATTTTATGGCCTGATGTTCGTGGAACAGATTTTGAGACCTCTCCAGGGTCTAGAGGCTTGAGCCGAGCGCCTGTACGAAAAACTGGAGAGGGGGCGCCAAAATGAAAGGAAAATTTTTTGCCGTTTTCGCCAGAGCTCTCATGTCAATTAAACCATTTTTTCCTCCCCTTTACATTCCAGCTTTGGCGCCACGGGCAGTTGCCCGGGCCGCCTCTGTATTGAACTAATCGGTTTGCTATTAACAGCAGGATACTAAGAATGCACGGAACAATCGTAAGAAACTTTCACATGAATTGGTTAACTGAATTAAGTAATTAGCTGTAAGGGTGCACCGTCATGTGACATATGCATGGTATCGATTAGAGAAATTTTTCATCAGAATCAGTGTAGTCGCAAAATAAGCAGTGCCGGCACTCCATGAAAGTACTTCCGGAACGCTCTGCTCTAACCTAGACCTGACGAGCTCTAGAATGTGACAAAAATCTCGTTGTTTTAAGGACATTTGCTCAATTTTCTGTTATTTATTTCTTGTAAAAAAAAAGCAGTGCCGGAACGGCCATCCGCCTCCACTACACTGACTGACTACACCCCTTCCACTACACCCAGAATTGACTCACAACCAGGGCCAGAGAGACCCTGCTCACGACGGAAAACGTCGTCAATCGCTAGGGTTGCCATAAGTCCCGTATATACGGGACTGTCACAATATTTCACTACTCAGTACCGTATTACTATTTGCCCGTATTTTTCCCGTTTTCTTCCTAAACTGTTCGTAACTCACCGGGCGAAAGAAACAGGTTGCCGGTGGAGACAAATGAAGCAATTTTGATTTGTCATTATAATTTTAAAATGACTTGCGCCCATTTCTATAATTATGTGAAAGGAAAAAAGATGATAATTAAGAAAGTAAAATTAACTGGGCTAAAAAGGATTAGCCTTGAATCCTTTTTTTATTATTCTACGTGTTTATCTTATTAGATTTCTTAAACATTATTTTTTATCAGAGTAAGATAAACAATTGCATAACCCTTTTTTCATTTCCATGTCTTTTTTCGTTTTTTATTCATTTAGCACTTAAACGTTCCGTATCAATAAGGTTGCCATACGTCCCGTATGTACGGAATTGTCACCACATTTCACTTCTTAGTTCCGTATTACTACTTGTCCCGTTTTCTCGATATTGGCAACACTGAGATCAGTTTGCATATATCTAAAAGATTATTTAGAGAAAAATAATACCAACCAAAACTGCTAAGCAGCTGTGAAATTGAGTATGGAAGAGTAATTACTGAAGTTTCTTGCAGATACCAAGTGTATTGATATGTAGTCATGCCTGATAAAGCTATCTGAATATGTGTTTGCCCACAATGCAAATGTGGAGAGAATATTTTCCCTCATGTCAACTCAATGTCGGACGAGAAAAACAGGTTGTCAGTGGAGACAATTGAAGTGCTATTTTAAAATCATGTGAAAGAAATAATAACAAAAATATAAAAAAAAAATTTTAATTTATCGCAATCGTCAAAAAAATTCGAACTAGAGATTTTGACTAATTTTCACGTTTTAGACCTCCCCGAGTCCGAAAAACACAATTTTGGAATTATGTCTGTCTGTGAACACGATAACTCGAAAACTATTAGAGCTACGGGGATGAAATTTGATATGTGATCTTGACACATCATTTGTAGGGGTTTTTTTTTATCACATTTTGGACAAAATCCATCCACGGGAAGTCTGTCTGTCGGTCTGTCCACTTTCATGTGAATACTATAACTCAAAAACTTGAATAGCTAGATGGATAAAATTTGGTACACAGTTTTATCATCATGAATGTAGGTCCGTATAAATGTTTGGGTCAAATCCGTCAAAGGGTTGACTGTCTGCCTGTATAATCTCAAATTTGTGAACACTCTTTAAGATAATGACTTAGATAGATGAAATTTGGTACGTGGCTTTCTAACCTTAATTGTGTCCAATTTTCGTCTCAATCCGTTTAAAAAAAGGTGGTCAAATTGCATATTTGGTTCAAAATGTACCTTGCGACTGTGTGTTGGCGAGCGTTTCTCTTATTTTACTTAAGTTAGTATGGTTGGCGTTTGACCTTGGCGGTCTACGAAGGAAATTGTTGCGAGCCGCAAACACGCGCTTCGGAAATTATGTCAACCCCTAAAACGAAACTTCGTTCTGACATTCTCTAGATGGACGCCTGTGATTAACCAGAGGTATGGTAGGGAGAGGTAAATCTTGTGTGATATCTGTAGTAAGATTTCTTACTCAAAAACGTTAAGTAAAATTGTGGTAATAAGTTTTGGGGAATTCAAAATTTTTATATGTTTCATTGTAAATCACCATTCATAATTTTTTTCTCAAAATAACCAGGCCTTGGGTAAATACCCCAAAAATATTTACCTACCAACTGGGTGTTTACCCACCCCACATTACTGGTCGAGAAAGTTTCGGGGAGGCCACTCACTGTTTTCATGTTTTATTCATTTAGAACCTAAACGTCCCGTATCAGTGCTTGGCAATTATGGCAACCTTACGTACCTTTGGCGAATCTAGGATTCCGGTCTCGGGGGGGCGGGCCCCCGAGGACATAAAAACTTTGTATCGTCGTGATGAATTTCAAACCTCAAGGCTAAAGTAAACCAAAACTCTTTAAATTTACAGACTTTACTCACCTGACAACAAGAATCATAAAGAACAATACAATACTTTCGACAATTTAATAAAAATTACAATGAAATAACTAGCCAAAAATTGTCTTCGGCAGTGTCAAAGCTACAAGTACAAGTGGAATGATTACAAAAGTAGGAAAATTTTCCTGTATAGCCAGAAAGCAATGTTGAAACGTTTTTATTATTTTTTTAAGGAGAAAAATTAAGAAAAAACAGTTGTAATGATGTTAAATAAAATCAAGAATTCTGGCTTGGCTCGGGGGAGGGCTGTAGCCGGATAGCCTCCCCCCCCCCTTGGATTCGCCACTGTTACGTACCAATTCTTGGCAATTATGGTATCCCTATCAATAGCAGAAGTTTCAATATCTCGTTTGCTCTCAGCTTATATTAAACTGATGAACAAAGTAGTGCACCTAACAAACGCCCCCAAGCCCGAAAATGCCTGCGGACCGCACTGCAGGATTTTCATAATGATATGCAGACAAAATCGTTAATCCAACGGGAAAAAAGAATGAAAATAAAAAGAACAGAAGAGAGACCCTATCGAACTTCCGAGTAATAAATTTCCTTTAAAGGTTACGTTAGCAAATGATTTGAATGAACAGTGAGCGATATAAATATCGTCTGACGCGACACTGGCCTTGTTTGTTGATCCGAGTATGGAAATGCGAGGGCCCCGGTGGGCAAAGGGCACTGCTCTGTGAGTCACGGGGCCCTGCGGGATACTCGCGCGGACTCCCTGCCACGTGCCCCACCCTCTCTTCTAATCAGACGGGCAAAGTGAATTTCTGACGAAATAGATTTCATTGCGTGGGAGGGGAGAGGTTTTCCATTCTGTGAATGAATCTCCGCATATGAGCTCAATTTGCTGATTTGGGAGAGATTTCAACAAACGCCATGGACTTTGGATCGTCTAGAATTCTAGTTATCGCCGAATAGTTATGATTTATTTGTTCTCTTGGGTCAAAAGTAGTTTAATAGGTTTTCCCGATATAGGAGTTCTTGTTACAAAGGTCTAAAGATTAAATTCGAAACTACCAGGTTGTATAGAAACAAGAGAGTACTAATGTGCCTGTGTGTGCCTTAAAAGAAAAGAAAAAACGGATACTTGTGGTTATAACTTGTATTCTATAAAACTAGCATATTGATTCATCAGACACATGAGAAAATATAAATAGTGTTGTGTTTGAAACTTTGGTCACAAAATACTTGTTTAGGATAAATAAGGAATCTAACAAAATATTTTCCAGTATAAGCGGATGTAGAGTGAATGATTAAACCAATTTGAAGAAATTTATAAATTGAAATTGAATGACAATTTGTTTCTGACAATGAAGTTTCTGTTTAAAGTAAGGGGCACTAGATGTCCCGGATGCATATTCCCACTCCTTACTTGATTTTGGGTATGGAGGAAAATAGAGCGATTTCATGGTTAGCTCCGCCGCTTCAATTCGCGAAGGGGTGACGTCACAAAACGCGAACTTCGAATTTGCTTAGGTTGCTATTCGTTCTTTTCGGACTTCGCCATTATTGAACTACTAACTTTCATTTGTGTTTTATCGAGTGCCTTTTCTTTCTTCTTTTTAACTTGCGATAAAGATGGATTTGCCAGAGCATATTCGCATGGATATTACAACTGATAATTTGCCTCCAAATTCTATAAGCTACGTGAGTGCGCGTATGACGTCTTGTAGCACCGGACCAATGAAATCACTCAATTTTCCTCCATACTCAAAATCAAGTAAGGAATGGGAATATGCGTCCCGGATTAGTCGGGACAGTTCCCAATGTCGACTGTCCAGGATTGAAAAAATATCCCGCATTTATACGGAGTTTCAATTGAATGTCCTGTATTGTTCGAATTTTTATTCATCAATCTACAATTCAGATTGAAAAAGAAAAGATGAAACAGAGTTGGGTTCTAAAGCGAATTCTCCTTTCCAACTTTTACTACACATAGAATAGGGTTACTATAGTATGACCCATTTGGTTGAACCAGACTGTAGGAGAGTAATAAAAGTGATATGTGAAAGTTTATGCTTCTTTACTGATTTTTTTTCTATAATTAACTGTTTCAGTGATTCAGGTTATTTATTTATTTATTGGTCTTGTCCTGGATTGATGGCCTCTGTTTTAGAGTGTCCCAGATTGGGCTCCGAAATATATGTTCGCTTTAACTGTACATAAAGTATGGTGAAGGCCGTCGTTTTATCCAATGGACTAAATGAGCTGTAGCCTAGTGACGTATAAAAATTTATTATATTGCCTTTATTTTAATTTTTATCCAAAAAAAATTATGTAACTGTAACTGGAAACTGAAAGTTCGGAA
>BGPR01030360.1:4347-15210 GCA_013235015.1 Araneus ventricosus
TTAGTTCGAAAAAAATTGATAACAACATTTCGTAGTAAGGAATTAGAAGACTATTATTTCATTTTGGTGCATATTAAAGTGTTATCTTACTTACCTTTTTCATTATAGCTTAAATTGGAGATAAAAGCCCCCTGAGGTTATGCGCTTCCAAAGCCCCCCCCCCTCCCATAACTGAAATCCATTCGGACTGTTGGGCCATAAAAGCTGAAATGCGAATGTGGAGAGGGGGAGTGAGGCTCTCTTGGGAAAGTGAAAACTACACTGTTCTTAGGGAGACGTTCACCACGGAAATCGGAGCGGGACGCATATTTACAAACCCTACCCTGATAGAACTGAGGCAGGAAATTGGACAATATGATAGGCTCGCTTCGCCGAGAGCCGATGACGTCGTTCTTTGCTCTCGTGCGTGTACTTTTCATTAGTATAATTTCTTGCAGTGTGGGATGTTTTATTTTTTATGATATTTAAAAAAATTCATTGTTAAAAATATTACAACCCACGGAAGAATATTTTCTGTGCTCAACTCTGGGAAAACGGAGAAGAAAAGTAGGACGACTCTTGTTTTGTTATGATTGCCGTACGCTACGTGCGAGAGCTGAAAACGACGTCACTGCTCCTCGTAGCCAATGATATTGACCGATTTCCTGCTTCAGTTCCATCAGGGTAGGGTTTGTAAATATGCGAGCGGGACGGGGAGAGGACTAGGCGCAGTAGCCCTAGGGAATCGGAGTGACCAGTAATGGATGGGTTTGCGCGGAGCGGCCCGTGAAAGGCCCACCTAAATGAAAGGGTTAAAAAATGGAATGCTGTGAAGTGCTGCCACGCCATTTGAACGGTGTAGAGTGATCGTAAGTTAAGGGGGTGGAGGAGGGAATTCCCTTTTCATCCCATAACTTCTAAGCAATTGTAGCTATAAAAAAAACTTTCAATGCAAAAGTCGTCCGTAATGATAAGGCAATAATTTGTCCAATTTGATTTTCTTTCTATCTTGAATCGAAAGGGAGTTATTGGAAAATGAAAATTTCAACCCCCTTTGAGCTAGACAGCTCATCTACGAACTCGGACGAGATCTTCACCATCCTTACAAGAAATCCTTCGCTGGTGTGTGTGTGTGTGTTTGTGTGTGAACTTTTAAACGAGAAATGGTTTTGGGTTCTAGGGTCATGACCGGTGGAGATCTGCAGAAATTTTCAAAATTTAATTTAATTAGTGATTAACTTATAATTAAGCTACGAAAGTAGTGCATAATCATCAAGAATACACCAATATGCCAACATTGCAAAATCTAGCACGCCCGCGTCTCAGTGAAAAAGGCTTAACAAAATCCGATCGTAACTAACATGAAACTAGACTAAATTTAACTTAGACTGTTCAATAAAAGTGTTTAAAAACTTAAAATACTCTCAAAAATATTGCCTTCTCGGCGCTCTCAAAAACTAGAGCTCTATCCCCCCCCCCTCCCCCCCCGAGTGAAATTCAGAGTTGAGCGGAGTCTTGAGTGTACGGGTTTCGAAGAGAACAACCGGCGATCACGATCGCGGCGTATGCCGCACGTGCCGGCGTGCGCAAATGCCTCCTCCCTCCCTCCGAGTTTTCACGAAACACATCCGCAGAAAAACTGACAGCAGAAGGAAGACGTGGTGAATCCATTCGTAAGCTCCCTTCAGACTAAAAAGTTGCCATTTTTCCTTGTTACATTGAGACACCGTATTGCGAAAGACGAGAATTTCCAACGAGATGGTGCTTGTGCGAGACGAAATATTATTCAAAAATCATTTAAAATTTTCTCATACGAACTTGAAGCCAGTGGCGAATGCGGGGGAGCTATGGGGCAGCAGCCCCCGAAAGCTAAGACGGAATTCTTGATTTTATTTAAAATCATTACAACTGTTTGTTCTTAATTTACTTTTTTAAAAAACAATAATTACTAATATAATAGCCCAGATCCTCCGGTAACGATCTGGCGTCACCAACAATAAAACTCGCGCCATAGCACTGCGAGACGTTAAACAGCATTATTTCATTGTTAGAGAACCTAAATTTCAGTCATTTTAAATTTAAAAGAGTAATTGTCGTTCTAATTTCAAATTTAATAGCTCTAAAATAGTGAAATAAAATTTGCTATCGATTGTTATAAAATATATCTCGCTATGATCAATAGTTCCCGAGAAATTTTAAATGATATTAATCATATATTTCAAATTAATTTCCGTTTTTCAAAAGAAAGTAGTAAATTACGTTAGTGGTATATCATGCGCGTGATATAGTTTGGACGCCAAATTGTATCCGAATGCAATCGTGGCGATGTTGTTTTCTTGCAAAGAATTAAATTAGCTACCAGTGACGTGAATCTACCATTCGTTCTCAACCGCCGCCAGTTCCCGTTAATTCCAGCTTACGCGATGACTATCAACAAATCGCAGGGGGAAACTTTCGATCATTTTGGAATTTACCTCGATGAGCCTGTCTTTTCACATGGACAGCTCTATGCTGCGCTTTCAAGGTCTTAGGATTCCCAATCACGTAAAAATTTACACAAAGACCTCAGAAGTACAAGGAAAAGTATTAAACAAAGAAAAATACTTCACACAGAATGCTGTTTACCAAGAGGTTTTTTGAATAAAGAAATATTTGAATAAAAAAAAATATTTCCTGTTATAAAACATATGTTTATTTTATTTGTTTTCAATCAATGCTAAACATTTCTCTCGCATATATATCTATTTAAACACGTCAAATTTGAAGGGAAATCTCTCGAATGAAGAGGCAATTTGCACCCTTCAACCCATGATGGGTGATTTTCTAGTAATAATAATAATGCAGTCGGCGCTCGTTATAACGACCCTCTGCGTCCCACAGCAAAAGGTCTTTATAACGAGTGGTCGCTATAGTGGATACAATTAAAAAATGTACACATGCACGCTCAGCAGTTCCGTAAAAATAGGCTATTTTTAAAGAGATCCCAACTGAATACTCAAATTATTTTTTATCATTGGTATTAAAAATAAAATTTTATCAATTAAAAATATATTTCTAAAATAGATTTTAAAGTAGAAAATAAAGAAATTTTGGAAAAATATCGGGAAGAGTGTCCACTGAATTCGGACGTTGTATTGGGATTAGGCGACCCTGGACGGTCGTTATACTGGAAGTAAAATAACATAGAGTGGACAGGGAAACATAGTTGGGGATTTTTGTCACTGGCCGTTATAATGGAATGGTCTTTATAATGCGTGGTCGTTATAACGAGCGTCCACTGTAATAATAAAAACGTGTCAAAACATTGCTTTCTGGCTTGACAGGTTTGAAAATGTTCCTAATTTTCTAGTCATTCTACTCGTACTTGAAGCGTTGAAGCGGTCGAAGACATTTTTACTTTCTCGTATACGAAGTACATAAAGAGAGAGAATTATAATCGTCATTTTGACTCGAACTCGAGATTTTGACGAATCTCCACGTTTTAGACCTCCCTGAGTCCGAAAAACACAATTTTGGAATTATGTCTGTCTGTGAACACGATAACTCGAAAACAATTAGAGCTACGGGGATGAAATTTGGTATGTGATCTTTACACATAATTTGTAGGTATTTATCACATTTTGGGCTAAATCCGTCTACGGGAAGTCTGTCTGTCCGCGGTTATGTGAACACTATAACTCAAAAACTTGAACATCTAGATGGATAAAATTTGGTACACAGTTTTATCATCATGAATGTAGGTCCGTACCATAGTTTGGACCAAATCCGTCGAAGGATTGATGGTCTGTCGAATTGTATAATCGCATACATGTAAAAATTATATCTCATAAACCCTTTGGCTCCGATAAATTAAAATTGGTATGGCGGTTGCTAACATTAATTATAGATCTGTGCCCAAATTTCGCGTCAATCGGTTAAAAAAAAAAAAAAAAGGCGTTCAATTGCATATTCAATTTTTTTGCTTGCGTACTGGAAGCAATCTCTGCGCATGCGCAAGATATTCAGCTATAGCGAACGAGGTCATTTTCTCCTGTTTTCTTTTCGCTCGCGCCCGCCCTCGGTATTACAGGTATTTACTGTGATTGAACAACTGCACTGCTTGTAGTTTTCCCTTTCCAAAGAACCCAGAAGTTGTGTCACAACCACTCATCGCATGACGAAGAGAATGGATTTTTTGCATTCGATCACAAGATTACAATTCCGCAGATCTTTGGAGCTATAGAATCTATCTTTGATTTTACCTTTACCCTCTTTCAGCATGAGAATATCCATATAGCCTGGAGTAAAAGCATTAAATAAAACAAGAAGTTCAACATCTTGGCCAATTACAACAACTTGTTTCTTAATCTTCTCATATGTCTCTATAGCGGTCTTCACAACATGTACATCAGCATCATCTGTTGCTACAAAGTTTGCGAAATGAAACGCTCCTTATTTGCAAAAAGAGTATTTGACCAAAATTTCAAAAATTTATGAATTTTTCTCCTAATTGTCGTTTTTGGTCTCATTGCAATGGACTACTTGTATGCTCTCTCCTAACTTCCACACCACACTGGCGCTCTGGTATTGGTGCGCCGACATATGTATGTGCTTACAAAAGCGAATATTTATACATACAAACTTTATTTATATAGAATCTTTGATTGATACGTCTTCTTTTGTTAGAATAATGAATTTCTTTTGAAAATTGAAAAATTGCAACTTTGAAATCATTGCAACTTTGATACGAGTTTGTAATCGCACTACTGCAACAAAATGTATAGTGTTAGTACTCATTCGACGCAGAATTTTATGCTCTACGACTTGCATCTGTTTCATTTTTAACACTGAATGTGTAGGGTTGAAGAAATCTAGGAAAAACTTACCAAACACCCCACTTCACTTCAGTTTTTTTCCTCTAGGAGGGAAAGCTCCCCCCCCCCCTCAGAGGTGGAAACTTTTCGGTTCGGATATCCTTGAGGTCAAAGAAGTTTTCGACCAAAGTTTCAAAACTATATAAATCTTTCCCCCTATTTTACCTAATTGCAATGGGCTATTAGCGGAGCTTGCTGGAGTGTGATAGAAAATAAATATTGCTAAGTTTTAATACATACGCATCTCTTTGAATTTGATTCTTCACCTAAATATTTTACAATCACTATAATCTACAATGAAAAACCCTCTGATAGTTATTGCATTCAGGGTTACAGTAGGTTCGATTTTTTTTATCCACCCAAGGGGAGGGGAAGAGACAAATTTTTGAGAAGTATACGAGAAAGTTTAGGGGAGGCTACTCCCGCTGGTTTCTCTACTGCATTAGGGATGCTTGCTCGTTTTACTGCCTTTTAGCTTATTTTTTTCCACATGTGTTAGGAGTATACGAGGAAGTTTAGGAGAGGCCACTCCCGTTGGTTTCTCCATTGCGTTAGGGACGCCTGTTCGTTTTACTGCCTTTTAGCTAATTTTTTTTCCACATGTGTTAGGAGTATACGAGAAAATTTAGGGAAGACCACTCCCTCTGGTTTCTCCACTGCATTAGGGACGCTTGTTCTTTTTACTGCCTTTTAGCTTATTTTTTTTCCACATGTGTTAGGAGTATACGAGAAAATTTAGGGGAGGCCACTCCCGCTGGTTTCTCCATTGCGTTAGGGACGCCTGTTCGTTTTACTGCCTTTTAGCTAATTTTTTTTCCACATGTGTTAGGAGTATACGAGAAAATTTAGGGAAGACCACTCCCGCTGGTTTCTCCACTGCATTAGCGACGCTTGTTCGTTTTACTGCCTTTTAGCTTATTTTTTTTCCACATGTGTTAGGAGTATGCAAGAAAATTTAGGGGAGACCACTCCCGCCGGTTTGGCTAGTTACTTCATTGTATTTTTTTATTAAATTATCGAAAGTATTGTAGTGTTATTTGTGATTCTTATTGTCAGGTGAGTAAATTCTTTAAAGTGATTTGGTGAGACCAAATCCTAGATTCGCCACTGACTACAGAACTGTATCAGTTTTGGAGATCAAAGCACTGACCGTCTGTCGCTCTGTGCATTCTTGTGTATGTGAACACGACAGCTCAGTAACGCGACGACTTAGTTCGGGGGTTCCCAACCTTTTTTCTCTCTCGTAGCTCTTGATTAGTCTTTTTATTTTCGCGTACCGCCTCCAACCATCCGTCTATACAAAGAAGTTTCTATCATTAACGTTAAGGGTCTAGGAATCTTAAGAACCAAATGAAGGGAATTTATAACATATGCAGGACTTATCTTTGATTTTACATTTCATTTTTATTATACAGTCGACACTCGCTATAACGACCTTCTGCGTCCCACACCAAAAGGTCTTTATAACGAGTGGTCGCTATAGTGGATATAATTTTAAAAAATGCACACATGCACGCTCAACAGTTCCGTAAAAATAGGCTATTTTTAAAGAGATACCAACTAGTTACTCAAATTATTTTTTATCACTGGTATTAAAAATAAAATTTTACCAATTAAAAATATATTTCTAAAATAGATTTTAAAATAGAAAATAAAGGAATTTTGGAAAAATACCGGGAAGAGTGTCCACTGAATTCGGACGTTGTATTGGGATTAGGCGACCGTGGACGGTCGTTATACCGGGAGTAAAATAACATAGAGTGCACAGGGAAACACAGTTGGGGATTTGATCACTGGTCGTTATAATGGAATGGTCTTTAAAGTGCGTGGTCGTTATAACGAGCGTCGACTGTAGTATTAGTTCAAAGTCAAAACAGATGAAATCAGCATTGTAATAATTTCGAATTAACTTATAAGGATAGCTAAAAATTACACTTCCTTTAGCTTTCTTTTTTAGTTATTTTGAGGGTAGGTTTAGGACTTGCAGAACTTTCACTTTTACTTTTTACACGAACTTGGGGGAACAAAATTCTGTAACATTTTTAATCCTTTATGTTTTCTTGAGTCCGTCATTATGAGTTCTCGTACCTCCAGTGGTACGCGTACCACAAGTTGGGAACCTCTGACTTAGTTAAATGACCAAATTTCGATGTAAACCTTCAAAAAAAAATTACAGTTCTACAGTAAAACATCGATTAACCACCACTTTCTGTGAAAAAAAGTTCAAAAAGAAAAGGGTTTTTCACATTTTATTATTGGAATTAAAATATTTAGAATAGTACAAAAATGCATCAAGATGTTAATATTTTTTAAATGCAAATAATAATAAAAAAATAATAATTTTTTTCCATTTAAAATTTGAGCAGTATTTTTTTTAACCAAAAGTAAAATGTTTTTAAAAAAGTACGTATTCGGCCAAATCACTATTCGTTGCATCCCTAGTTCTTACAAATATATTAACAGTTTTACTTAGTGAAAGATTTGAGGTTTCTGATTTAGTTCTAATGATTTTGGATATTGTTTTGCTTCATAAATAAAACGAGAAAGGCGAAGTGAGAACACCCCCGCTGTCTACGTTGGACTCCATCAACGGATGAGCTCCGTCCACAACCTACGCCGACCAACCTGGGCTGTCTAAGATTAAACCTCGAGGGTTTAGCAGGCGGAATCAATAGGTGCGCTGTTCTAAAATGTTCTCTGAATTGAAAGCTCAGTGTTCAGTTTTACTTAGACAAAGATTTGAGGTTTCTGATTTAGTTACAGTCGCACCTCTATTTAAAGAAGTCGCTAAAACCCAAAAAAAAAGTTCGTTATATGGAAAATTCGTTAAATAGAGATTCACCTATTAAAATACTTTAAACTACACAAAGCAGTTTTTAAATTCATAAACACTAAATATTATTAAAAAAAGTAATTAATCACACCTTTATTTTGTAAAATAATATCTATTAGTTTTATATGTCTTGCCCATCAAAAAGAAATCTGCAAGGAAACCCAGAATAAAACAAAACATTGTCCGGGAATACACTGTATTTTCAATTTTAAAAAATAATTTTATATTAAAATTAATGAATTTTAATGACATTATCGCATTTTATTTCAACAAGTAATTTTAAGCGTACATTACCACATGCGTCCTTAAATTTAATTACTGATAAGTCTGTTAATTTTGTCTGAGTTTTTTGTTTGAAAAAGTGTTTTCTCTCATGATACGTCTCGCATCTTTGCAATGCACCAAAAACCCCTTCAGGCGTATTTTCTTCAAACTGTAATCCGCGTCGGATTGTTTTAAATGATTTTAGCATTTCATCATACGAAGTTTTGTTGATTTCTGCATCATGATCATTTCCATCTTCATCATTTTCGTCTTCATCGCAATTCATTGCTGTATTGTTCTTATTTTTCACACTGTCCAAAATATCCGGGAGATCATTAGTGTTGCCATTTCTATTGAAATGAAAATATAGCATATCCTATTTATCTGCCTCCGACTTGCCACTTGCAATGCTTCATTAAATTCGGATGGATTAGGTGGTTTTTAAAAGTCATTTGGTACAGTGGCGTTGCGAGGGTAAGTGGTGCCCGGGGCATAATGTGATTTTTTCTTCCCTAATCGCCATCAGGGGTTTGTCAAGTGCAAATGGCGGCAGGAGCACGATTTTATTCTTCCGCTTCTTAACCAGAATTGGTTTTAAAAAGAGAGATAAACGCAATAAGGTTTTCTCCCCATGGCGTCCCCTAAAACTTTCGCCCGGAGGCATATTTACAAACCCTACCCTGATAGAACTGAGGCAGGAAATCAGTCATTATCATTGGCTACGAGGAGCAGTGACGTCGTTTTCAGCTCTCGCACGCAGTGTACGGCAATCTTAACAAAACAAGAGTCGTCCTGCTTTTCTTCTCCGTTTTTCCACATTTGAGCACAGAAAACATTCTTCCGTGTGTTGTAATATTTTTAAAAATGAAATTATTTTTTAAAATATCATAAAAAATAAAACATCCCACACTCTAAGAAATTATACTAATGAAAAGTACTCGCACGAGAGCAAAGAACGACGTCATCGGCTCTCGGTGAAGCGAGCCAATCATTTTGTCTGATTTCCTGCCTCAGTTCTATCAGGGTAGGGTTTGTAAATATGCCGCCCGGAGTATCTGTACCTAGGGTTGCCATAATTTCCAAGTATTGATACGGGACGTTTAAGTGCTGAATAAATAAAACGTGAAAAAAGTGGGTAGGGAATGGTTTATTTTACTCTGATGAAGAAAAAAAAAATGTTTTTAAATTAAGGTATAAGCTTTTTATTTATGCGAAAAAATGAACACAGAAGTTGAAAATAATTTTTCCAATTATGGCTCGAATAAAAGCGTGGGCGCCTTATATAACACCCTTATATTTTGTGTATATTTCCTTAAACAAATGGAATATTCCTAGACGGTAAAGGCGCCCACGCTTTTATTCGAACCATGCATTTTATTGAAATCAGAAATGCGTTCATTTTTTCGCATGAATAAAAAGCTTATACCTTAATTTTTTTATTTATTTTGTTTTCTACTTTTTAGCGACGGCTGACACGAATACACACGGCATTTTAAACCAAATTCAATTACCGAATTCTCCAATATAAAACGCCGCGCCCCCTTCTATTGTGTGTCGTCTAGTGGTGTTGTTACAACCCTACGTAATGTGAGGTTACCACCTTCCAAACTTTATCGCCCAAATATACGGCTAAAATTTTAATATTTTGTTAGGTTTAAAATAGGTATAGATTGCAAATTTTTTTGCATTATATTGTATTGTCTCCGGAAACCCCCCCACTCTGCTAAATTTCAAAGCTGTACCTCGATTGGAAGTGGGTAAGAAATCGATCTTAAGATTTGTGTACAAGACACTCAAGTTGAATAAAAGCGTATAAAAAACAATAAAGTTTAAACAATTTAATAAAATCAATATGTAATTACTTACTTGTATTTTTATCTTACTTGTTTTATTAATAAGTAAGATAAAAAAAAAACTTTAAGTCAATTTCTACTTAGGTCAACAAAGAAAAATTTTATTTTAGAAATTTTTTTCTTCCATATAAAACTAAAATTAATTAATTCAATTTAATTTAATTAATGAATTAATATTTGAAAAAAACTGTATTAACATCAAGTGTCATCCACTACAAGTTTTAAAAAAATGTATTTGAACTTGAGTGGATGAATAAAAAGTATTTTATTAGCGATTGAAAATTTGAACAAGATATATATGTATATGGAGAGTGTGAACTAATAGTAGGAATTGAAAAAAAGATGCAAGGATAACCCTTTTTAGCACAGTTACATTTTAAAGTTGATTTTACTTTCTTAATTATAACATTTTCTTCTTTCAAATAATAATAATATTGGGCCCCAAGTCATTTTAAAATTATAATGCCAAATCAAAATTGCTTCAATTGTTTCCTCTGTTTCTTTCGTCCGACCATTGAGTTGACATTAGGGAAAATATTCTCTTCACATTTGCAATGTGAGCTGGAATGGCAAATTCGTATTCGCATATCCTTATTAGACATGACTTCTGATCGATATGCTTTGTATCTGCAAAACACTTCAGCTATTTCTCTTTCATACTCAATTTCATGGTTGCTTTTCAGTTTTGGTGGGTATTATTTTTCTCTAAATAATCTTTTAGATATACAAACTGGTTGAATAGAATCTCAGTCTTGCCAATATCGATGTTTCTTACTTGTAAATATGCGATAGCACATTCTTAATATTTTTTGTCCCGAAAACGGGACAAATAATAATACGGACTGAGTAGAGAAATACGGGACGTATGGCAACCCTATCTATACCCCCCTTTCGTCGCCACGCCACTGGTTTGGTACAGTCTCGTCAAAAAACGTTTGGCGAACACGGTGTAATGGTTTCTCGTGTGTGTGGTTCGTAAATTTGAATATTATATATATATATATATATATATATATATATATATATATATATATATATATATATATATATATATATATATATATATATATATGTGTGTGTG
>BGPR01030361.1:0-10897 GCA_013235015.1 Araneus ventricosus
CACAAAGAAAAGAAACCTTCCTATTTTCCGTTTTCGAAAGAAAATTCTGGGAAAATATGCTCGACTGTGCTGGAAACCAGGTGATTCATCTTCTACTGACGAATCAACATTATATCAGCAAGCTCTACAAGGATGAACATTCCAACATTCAGTGCCATTCAAAGTATTAAGTACCACCTTTTGCAGAAAACAAAACCTCTGTGGCATATTTTGCAAAAAAAAGAAAAGTTTTTTTTTTTTTTTTTGCATAAAAATCTTGAAAAAAAAAACTAGTTGAAAATTTAATCAGATCATCTTGTAGGGCTTACCAAGATGAAGAAATAAAAAAAAAATGAAACAAAAACAAGTAAATAAACTACATAAAAAAAGAAAAACTCCTGTCAAAAGTGGTAGCTAAACCGCTTTGTACAAATGCAGCAACAAAGCAAAGAATAAGTCATAAAAAAAACTTCTCAAATAAAAAAAATAAAAGATATGATGAAAAGATTTATTCACGTATAAATTATGGTACAAATATTTTACTCGCGTATGATTTCAGTCTTTTTGCTCTTTTGCCAATCTCATCCCTGAACGAGAGAAAACAACAGTTTTTAAACTAAAACTGGCAGTGAAGATTTATTTTAACTGTTTTAATAAGTAAAGCAATAATAGTAATAATTTTAAAAAATTAATAATTTTTAAAACAATAATTTCACTAAATGATTAAATGATTTTATTAAATAGTATGCAATACATTGATTGTACAATAAAACTTTAATGCTTAATGCAATTTAACGATTTTCCTAACAAGTTCAAAGTTGTCAGTTTTTTTCTTTTTCTTGTTTTGACAGTGTGCAGCAGTAAATTCTTCAATTGAATTAATGGCATCAAAAAATTATTCATCTACAGTCACCTAGAACACAAGGCACAGACATTTTAAAACTGGCAAAAGCAAATTAGAAATAAAAACAAATTTTTACCTAGATATGGCTTTGTATTAATCAAGATAAATTCAAATTATAGACAATATTTTAAAATTTTATTAATGGAATATTCAAGGGACCAGAGAAAAAAGTAGAACTAAAAGCATTCAAATTAGCCAAATACCACTATACCTGCATATTATATTTTTGTTAAATTTAGTAATTCATTGTTGTTATTAGTACTCTTAAGGAAAAAATACAACCCTAAACATTTTTGAAAAACTTGTCTTTTAATGGAAGATTTTTCTTGCTTCTTAGTTCATTGTTTTCTTATCGGAAAAAAAATATTGTAAAATATTTGTATTATTGAAACACACATATTGTTTTCTTTTGTTTTTTCTTTATCCTCCCAACCGCCATAAAATATTACATAGAATTTAATTTTCATTTCTTTGAAAGAGATTGAGCATTGATTGGTTACTGATTTTTCATACACTTTAAGTTTCAATGTTAATTTCTTTAAACTGTGATTTTGAAAATTTTGTTTTCTTTACCCCTAAAATGAGGTTAAATAATGTTTTTTTTTTTTTTTTTTTGGAAAAAAATTAAAAATTCCGATTTTGAGTATTTTAAAAATTTAAATTTATTTTTTAAATAAAATTTTTAAAAAATAATTTGGTTATATTATATATTTTATGAAACACCATAAAAAACTGAACAAAATGACACAGATTTCAGCTTTCTATGTCAAATTATTCATGAGTTACAATGGTTTAAATATTATGAAATTTTCAAAATTCATGAAATTTTCAAAGATTCATAACTCAGGCAGAAATGATTCAAACAATCTGAAAATTTATATCTTCCATCTAATGTACTAGTACTACTTCTGACCAAAGATCAACAAAATCCAAAAGACATGATGTCTTAGCCATCGGTTGATTCCACATGGAATTACACATAATTAAAATTTATTTTGGTTAATTCAAAATCAAAACATAAGTTGTTTTTTTTTCAGTATTATTATTTCTAAATCATTTCCGTTAATTAAATACATCTGTACTTTGTGCGATTGTAAATGAATAGTTTTTAAGGCCCTTAAATCAATCAATAAAAAAAAGCAATAAATAATTTCCCACTTTTTTGTGAAATGTGAAACTTTAAACATATTAGTTATGAATCTTACTGTTCATTCTGAAATTGTGTTGTATTCAAAATACGGTATATTCCTTTTTAATTAAAGTTAGTTATTTATTGAAATTATATTTATTACAATTGTGTTTTTCTTTTTTTAATTAGCTTATGTATATTTTAGTTATGTTTTACTTATTAAGCTGTTAAATATTTAAAATAAGTTTCCTGTCATTTTCATTTTAAAAATTGTCCTTTTTTCTTGTTGTACTCATTTTTTATTCCGTTTTACTTAATTCCAATTTTTGGATATATTGAATTTTTTGGTCCCGTCTTCTTGAAATTTGCAAAGTTCCACTGTATCCTTTAAACCCAGCACTTATATTTGTTAGGGAAACTCTTGACATCAGTAGTCCATTAGAAGCGTTTAAAGAAATGGTATTTTTCCAGATACTTGAATGAGCATTTGATCTAGGTAATTAGATGGGGGGAGGGTTGCTTGTGTTAAATCATAAATATAGTTAAGTGCTAAATCATAAATATAGTTTGGTTCATCCCAAATAGTATTGTTAAGGTAGTTTCTATTTATTCTGTTCTAAGAAATTAATATGAAATAAATCTAGTTGCATAAAAGTATGGAATAAAATCACAGATATTGTGTCTTTTCCAAGATGTTTATGTATTTTTAGTTTGGAAAAATGATGATGCATATCATAGAAATATTTTTGTGAACATAAATAACAGTTATTAAATTCCTTGTAATAACAGTCATAACTGTTGTGTAGTTTAAATACTTCTGGAATGACGATGATTGGCAATAATTGCTCATAAACTGTGTTTGTGGTGTTACTTTGCTTAATTTTTGTGGAAAGACTTAGGTGCGATGTTCCACAAGTTTCCCAAGAGATAATGTGAGTATAATGTTAAAAGTGGAAAAGTCAAAAGAAAAAGTATATGTCAATTAACAATATATGCTGGACATATATTGGTAAGCAGAATTTTTTCTGCCACAGAGGTGACATTTTGAAACAAAAAGAACATCTTGATTCGTTTTTCTTACTTGGTCACTTTTAAGCTGAATTTGTGTTTCACCACATCATTTCGATAAGTCTTTCTTCTAATTAAGATTAATAATATATCAATTAATAATTAATTAATTGATAAGTCTGATTTTTTTTGAAGGAGTTAAGTCTCGGGAATTGCTGCCTTTATATTTTTCGTTGCTAATTATTGAAAGTTTAGTTTGACAATAGTGACGTTGCAAAATTTTTGAGTATTTCATGCAAATTTTCAGTATGAATATTGACATGAGTCGGAATTTCAGGAACTGCTAGCAGGGAGAATGACTTATAGAACGTCAATAAGGTAATGAGTCAACACTTCCAAATCCGAAATTCAAGATTTAATACAGTGAAAAAGCAAAATGTCGAATAAATTCAGAGCGCATTTCTCCTGAGTAAACCTCTCGGAGCTGCAAAATCAGAAAGAAAATAGAGTTCTCTAATAAGATGGAGCAAGGGTGATTGTGGTCTGGAATTCCAGATTTATTTTTATATATATATACTTTGTGAAATGTACTCATTATTTTAATCAAATTTAGTTTTAGAGCAAATATTCAATTCAATGATGTATAAAATATCCTTGCATATTTTTCAGAAAATCCTTCCTCCCTGTGGTAAATTAGAAAATTACCCATCATGATATGACGGGTGCAAATTGCCCCTTCATTCGAGAGATTTCCCTTCAAATTTGATGTGTTTAAATAGATATATATTCGAGAGAAATGTTTAACATTGATTGAAAACAAATAAAATAAATATGTTTTATGACAGTAAATATTTTTATTATTTACGTATTTCTTTATTCAAAAAAATAGTAAACTAATTCATGGTTGTAAAGTATTAAATTATAGTAAAAACTGTATACTAAATATGTACATAATAATTCAATAACCATGAAATTCTCAGCTTGTCAAACGTAAGTTAAAATTTCAAAGGAATTCTTTTTCGAAATTCTAATCAAAACAAAGAACTTCTCTACTCCAAAAATATTATCAAATTATATCATCATGGTTGCAATAAATAATCAGATGCATCGTGGCATCCAAACTATATCATGCGCATGATATGCCACTGACGTGATTGACTACTTTCTATTAAAAAACGGAAATTAATTTGAAATATGTGATTAATATAATTTTAAATTTCTCGGGAACTATTGGTCATAGCGAGATAAATTTTATATCAATCGATAGCAAATTTTATTGCACTATTTTAGAGCTATTAAATTTGAAATTAGAACAACAATTACTATTTAAATTTAACATTACTGAAATCTAGATGCTCTAACAATGAAATAATACTGTTTAATTCCTCGCAATGCTATGTCGTGAATTTCACTGTTGGTGACGTCAGAGCATTACCGAATCAGTGAGAGACAGATCTGACTATAATATTAATAATATCTTCAAGATTTTTTATTGAATAGCTAAACAGCTTAACCAAATTCCTTACCTTCCCTTATTATTATTATTACTAAGGAAGGTTCCTTATTATTATCATTCAATGAACCATTATCTCTCTGCTAGCAGTTCATTTCTTTCAGTTATTAAAGGGCTGTGGTGACACAGTGGTGAGGTATCAGCTTTCAGGCTGTAGGGTTCCAGGTTCAAAACTCGATTCCACTGAAAATATACGTGGACACCGGTTAAATCTAAGTCATGGTTCAAACATCCTCCCGCTGGCATTGTTTGGAGAGGGGTGCCAGCTAAGGTGCTGTCCTCGACATAGGACCTCAGTTCAAAATTGTGAGATCTGTCCCAAAACAGCCCTCATGTTTCTTCAAAACAGGGCATAAATAATAACTAACCTAAACTTACAGTTATTAAGGTGGGAACACCAACACCATGATAGCAGCACCATCTAACTGATCACTCCATCCCGAAAATGTCAGACCGAATAGATGACGATTAGATTCAAAAGTCATTCGAGTTGGTGAAATGCCCAACTGAATGGAGTGAGACGGGCTCTTGAATTCTGAACTTTTAAGGAATAGACAATTCCATTCTCTTATCTGTTGTCAGACGAACATCTAGGTGCTGTAATTGTTCTCGATCTAGACACTAGCCACATTTGCACTCCTTAATTACTCGTATAATAGACCAAATCTGTCTCTCTAGCCCAGATCCGGTAACACTTTGATGTCAACAGCAATGAAATTCGCACCATAGCACTGCGAGACGTTAAACAGTATTATTTCATTGTTAAAGCACCTAAATTTCAGCAATTTTAAATTTTAAAAAGTATTTGTCTTTCTAATTTCAAATTTAATAGTTCTAAAATAGTTAAATAAAATTTGCTATTGATTGATATAAAATTTATCTCGCTATGATCAATAGTTCCTGAGAAATTTTAAATTATATTAATCATATATTTCAAATTTCTGTTTTTTAATAGAAAGTAGTAAATCACGTCAGTGGTGTATCATGCGTGTGATATAGTTGGGATACCACGATGAATCTGATTATTTATTGCAATCGTGTTGATATAATTTGACAATATTTTTTGCCAAGTTAAAATTTACACAAAGACATCTGAAGTACAAGGAAAATTGTTAAACAACGAAAAATACTTCACAGAGAATGTTGTTTACCAAGAGGTTTTTTGAATAAAGAAATATGTAAATGAAAAAAAATATATTTCCTGTCATAAAAACATATGTTTATTTTATTTTTGTTTTCAATCAATGTTAAACATTTCTCTTGCATATATATCCATTCAAACACTTCAAATTTGACAGGAAATCTCTCGAATGAAGGGCAATTTGGTCCTTCATACCATGACGGGTGATTTTCTAGTCATGTTGGAATAATTAAATATATAGTTTGAATTTTACTTAGTCGTGATTGCGTCCTCCACATTAATATGCATACTTCAGTTTCACATGTGATATTTGATGGGTAAAATGCTTACAAAAAATTATCTTGCTGATCATACTGAACATTCAACTGTTGACAACAGCAATTCCTAGAACTGAAACACCCACCCCCTCGAAAAAATGCAAGCTAAATTTTTTTTAAATGTTAAGAAACTGAAACGATAAGCAACTCTATGAAACAATGCAATGAAACATAAATAATTTTTGAAAATTACTTTTTCTCCCCTAATTAAACTTTAGACAGATAGCAAGGCATCCGAACTTTATAAACAATTGCGAAGGGGATTTATCTCATTCAGAAACTGAAACTAATAAAAATTGCCGATTCTGGATTCCTATAGAGGTTCATGATGCTGTCGCATGGCCAGATTGTTGTCAGATAGTTGAAGTTACAGTGATTAATTAGACTTTGAGAAGCGTGGTGAAAGCCAAAAACTCACACGTCTTGGACTTTAAAGTATTTTTTTTTTCCCTTTGAATTTTAAGTGGTGAGAAAAGGAATTAATTTTAAAAATGTGGAAAAATCTAATTTATTACATGTATTTGTGTCGCATTCATATCCTGAATTATATTTTTCTTCTGTTCTTTGTAATGTTTTTATGTATTATGTTTTGACGTAGACTTATGGCTCTCCATAGTGGTCTAAAGGTGTGTCGGGATAGGAAACAATTATGACGCTTTTCGTAGTATTTTTAAACACTTATAGATCCACAACCAAATAGATAGTTTGTTTTAGTTTCATTTAATAGAGAAAGGTTGACATTGAAGATTGCAAAAATAATTTTAGAATATGTAATTATGGTTTAGTTACAGTCGAGTTGCAAAGTTGGTGAAAATCACGAAAAATTTTGATGACACACATTTGTCACAGAGATCGATGCGCGCACTCATAAGTTGTGAGCATATATTAACTGGATTTTAACAGATTAATAATTAATTCATTTCAGATTAATTCATTTAACAGAGAAAGGTAATAGAGCTTAGGTCAAAGTCACATAGAGCTACTTTAGTCACAGTTGAGTAATCGATTAATTAACTGTCCTTAATTAATTATTATTAACAATTGTTGATTTGATTGAGCTGTCCTTTCCATCAATTTAATTAAGTTGAGTTGATTTTAGTTTCATTTAACAGAGTAAGGTCATAGGTCATAGTCACATAGAGCTACTTTAGTCACAGAAAGTTGCAGTTGAGTAAGGTAAGTAAGTCTACGCCCCTCAAACCCAGCGGCCTTTTCGCAGAGACACCTCCTCTCGAGGTTTTTTTTTTTCTTAAGTTAACTTTTTATTTCTTAGAATAGTTGCTATTTGTCACCTTACTGTTTACTTGTGTAGTCCAAAGCTCATTTATGTGTTGCGGCATTTAGCTGGAATAATATAGTTAACAATTGCTTCGTAGGAGCAGTTTATAGCTCACATGATCAGCAAATCTTCCGCATGCCTAGGCTGGCTGGAAGTATACAACTTTATGGTTGTATCCTGAATTATTTGATATTATGTTGGACTTTTACCTGTGGTCATTTCCCAGATTTTTGAAATAGACTCACAATCGCCCAATAGGAGTATAAATAATGCTTTGTAATCTGTTGCCTTCATGTCCGTTTAATATTTTAGAAGGGGGAAAAAATTACATGGAAGTTTTGAAATGATAGTGAATGCTTTTATATATATCGTATTATCAATCTGATAGCTGAAAAGTGTAATGGAAGTATGTTATACCATTATCATATGTTATTAATTTTGTTTTCATTTTTTCAGGAGTTTAATTCCATTGCTTTTTGCCTCTCATCGATGATTTGCTTCAGACGTCCGAGCTCAGCGATTTTGTTGTCAACCCCAGTTTCGAATTTCTACTTCAGGCTGGTTACGAACATCTTGAAAATCATGTCATAAGAACTGACCTCTGTATATATGAATGAGTCCTGTGATTTCCTATGCAAAAATAAACTATTTTGCATTTTGTGATCTTTTCTGTAACTATTAAAGAATTCATTTTTTTAATAAAAGGGTTCTTTTGGTCTTTTTGTACTCAATATTTACATTTGTTATCTTTTTATTGACAGCATACATCATAAATATTTTTAATGCAATTAAAATCAATCAAAATAAATTGCCATGTTTAAACTTGAAATTGGGCAGAATTTTAAGCAATATTAATTTTTTTTTTTTTTTTTTTTACCTTACATCTGTTCTGCTGTTCGTGTACTCATCAGAGTCACAAGTCTCCATCTCCGAAAAGAGTAACTATCAGCATCATTGAACATTTATTTGCACTTTGGTCTCCCTGGCACTATAACTTCACTTCATCTATTACTCATGCAAAACACGCCATGGATTCCAATATTAAGTTGGTGCATTCCAATTTATATGCAAGCACCATGTTAGTGAGATTGATAAAAAATTAGAGAATGGCAAGTGTAATCAGTTTCAGCGTACTGGATTGATTTCCATTACACTTATTATTTTAGTGGGCTTGTTTCGGCACAAAAAATTGAATGCAACAATATCAAAAAATAAAAGTTCTTCGTGCCGATGTCAAACCAGCGGGAGTGGTCTCCCCTAAACTTTCTTGTATACTTTAACAAAAAGGTGCTGTTTCCCCTCCCCCCGTACGGATAAAAAAATGTGAATCTACTGTAACCCAGAATCCAATGACTATCAAAAGGTTTTTCATTGTAGATTATAGTGATTGTAAAATATTTAGGTAAAGAATCAAATTCAAAGAGATGCGTACCGATTTTTCCACTCTTGCCGGTTCAAGGATAAAGTGACGTAATCCTTCCGCGTGCACAGAGATTGCTACCAGTACACATGTGTATGGAGAATCAGATTAGAAAAATTAATTATGCAATTTGAATGCCTTTTTTTTAACCGATTGAAACGAAATTTGGGCACAGATCTATAATTAATGTTAGCAACCATCATACCAATTTTTATTTATCTAAGCCAAAGGGTTTAGAAGATACAATTTTTACAAGTATGCGATTATACAGTCCGACAGACCATCAACCCTTTGACGGATTTGGTCCAAAATTTTATATGGACCTACATTCATGATGATAAAACTGTACCAAATTTTATCCATATAGCTATTCCAGTTTTTGAGTTATAGGGTTCACATGAACGTGGACAGACAGACTTCCCGTACACGGATTTTGTCTAAAATTTGATAGAAACCTACAAATGATGTGTAGAAATCGCGTACCAAATTTCTTCCCTGTATCTCTAATAGTTTTCGAGTTTTCTTCTTCACAGACAGACATAATACCCAAACTGTGTTTTTCAGACTCGGGGAGGTCTAAAACGTGGAGATTCGTAAAAATCTCGAGTTCTAGCTTAATTTTCGCTATTTAATTAAATAAATAAAAATCTAATTCGAATTTTAAAATAATTTTACGGAGTTAGTTCCCTTTTGTGCTAATTCATCACTGTGCCAAATTTGGTCGTCGTAAGCCCAACGGTGTGGACATGCATAACGAACCAAACCAGTGGGAGTGACCTCCCCTAAACTTTCTCGTATACTGCTCAAAAATTTGTCATTTTCCCTCCCCTTGCGTGGATAAAAAAAATCGAACCTACTGTAATCCAGAATGCAGCGAATATCAGAAGGTTTTTCATTACAGATTATAGTGATTGTAAAATATTTAAGTGAAGAATCATATAAAAAGAGATGCCTATGTATTAAAACTTAGCAATATTTATTTTCCATCACACTCCAGCAAGATCCGCTATTATACGAGCGAGCGAAAACAAGACAGGAGATAAAACATCTATCACAAACTCCGTCTCAAGGACAAACTGACGTAATCCTCCCGCTTGGTACCAGAGATTATTAAGGACACATGCGCATGGAGGTAGGTTTTGAAGCGAATGCTTAACAAGTATGCGATTATACAGACCGACAGACAGTCAACCATTTGACGGATTTGGCCCAAAATTTTATATGGACCTACATTCATGATGATAAAACTGTACCTAATTTTATCCATCTAGCTATTCAAGTTTTTGAGTTATAGTGTTCACATGACTTCGGACATATAGACAGACAGACTTCCCGTTGACGGAATTTGTCCAAAATTTGATAGAAACCTACAAATTATGTGTAAAAACCACATACCAAATGTCATCCCCGTAGCTCTAATAGTTTTCGAGTTATCGTGTTCACAGACAGACAGACATAATTCCAAAATTGTGTTTTTCGGACTCGGGGAGGTCTGAAACGTGCAGATTCGTCAAAATCTCGAGTTCGAATTTTTTGACGACTACAATACTTTCTCTTTGTATACGAGAAAGTAAAAACGAACAAACACATACTTTCCTCTTTTATATATATAGATAGCGCTCATTTCTACTTTTAAGTAAGTTCATCAGAGTTTTAGGTTGGTCGTAATAACGTCCCATTTTGAAACAACACGAGGGCTGTTTTGGGGCGGACCTCGGAATTCTGAACCGCAGTCAGGTGACGAGGACGACACCTGAGCTGGCACCCCCTCTCCAAACTTCTGAACCAAGGAAGATGTTTGGCTGCTAATTATGATTTTGCGTGCAACAGGCCCACATACACGGCAGATCGTCATTCGATACGGGTTTCGAACCTAGAATGCCTCCGGTCCTGAAGCCAAGACCTTACCTCTAAGCCACCGTATCCTAAATTTGTCAGACTAAAAAAAAAAAGATTTATAGGAAAGTGGAAAACCCATAAAATGTTTTTGATTTTGTTCAGATACGAAATGCAATGCAATATTTGTTAATAACAGTTGAAATCAGAAATCGGAAAACATTTCGAAGCGAAAAAACCAAACGTGATTTCTTATAACAATTGAAAAAAATTCCTGTCGACAAGCCGGCAGGCGAAGGGAGATTCCTTTTGCCCGAAAATATGAGGCAAAGAAAATTTCACTTCCATCTGTCGACAAGCCGGAAATATGA
>BGPR01030362.1:0-18714 GCA_013235015.1 Araneus ventricosus
TAAACATTATATTTTCTTATGTGGCTTCATGAAAAATTATGAAGAACGATAAAGATTGTCGGAATTTAATATGATAAAATTGAACAGCACGCAAAGAAAAAAAACTTAGGATTGTTTGTTATTAAAAGTAGTGCTTTATTTTTATACCAAATCTTGTGAATTTGCTTCGAGATTTAGGAATCTTATGAATTAAAAACGATTTTAGGATGTGAAAAAGTTTGCATTTTGAATTCTCTTATACATTTATTATATACATTTGTGACGAATAGTTATTTATTTATTGTTTAAATGCCTTTTCTTGATGAAAAAAATACGTATTATTAATTTGAAGTAACCATGATAAACAAAATTTTTTGTTGCATGAGATTGTTAAATACTACGAAATAGAAAAAAAAAACACTTCAAACTAACACCAATTTCGAATTCTTAGAAGGCAGTAATGTAGAAGTGTATTATAAGAATATTATTATTTTCATGAACATTTTTGATTATAAAGATATGTAACGATTTGGTTGAAAACTTTGAAAAACGTTCGATAAAATATTTATTAATTTAATTAACTTAATTTAATTCAAATTAAAATTATCATTTGCATTTCTAGAAGAAATATGATTATTTATCAACATAACTAGTTTGGAATTTTTTTTTACTAAATTGACTAATTGATTATTGATTGAAAAAGTTTTTCACTAAATTGATAATAAATCAATCTTTGATTCCAAAAAATTAATTTATTTTTAAGCTGAATTTTCATTTAAAAGGAACAATGAAATTTTTGAATGTTTGTAAATTTTACAACATGTCTTTCGAACGTTTTAATTCATACCTGCTAATAGAAATTAAATTATCTATGAAAAGTACAAATATTTTAAACAAAATAACTATATAATTTGGTATAAAAAAGCAACTGTGAGAAAATAGGCGAGTTAAAATTTTTTTACTGAGCATTTCATTCCATAGTAAAAGTTTAATCAATCAACAATTCAGTTATCGACAGGCTGAAAAAATTCTAAAGCAATATGTTTAACCTAAATAAAATAATAGCTCAAATAAAGTACAGTATTAATTTAAAATAATCGGGCATATCAAACTAAATAACGCTTACAAGCATTCATTCTTAATTCGTATCTGAACAATTAACTAAAGTTTGAAATTAGTGTTGAAAATAACGTTTCAATTAGACGGAAAGATTTTACTCGGATTGGAAATTAAAATTGTTTTGATTTACGCAAAAAATCGATTGCAGTTTTGGCCAAAAACATATTCAAAATGGAAAGTGTTGTTTTTCCTTCGAAAACCACTTAGACGCGGATTTTCAAGACAGGACATTTATTGACATAAACAAAACGATAAAGGAATTACGAGCAAAAACACACTACATTTTACAATTATATAACAGTCACACACAGCGACCATTATGGCGGCTGTCTAAGGAGGAAAGGTATACAATAATACCTCGGTTTACGTCGCCTTCGGTTATCTTCGATATTTTTCCGCCAAAAATTTATCTCGGTTTTCCTCGGCTGTCCACATTGCTAATTTTGCGAAAACAAGTGGCAAAAGTGAAAGTTCGGACATGTCTGGGGCCGGAAAATTTGTATCCGAATTCAAAGATCGCATAGAGGCATCCCCCAACAAGTCTTCAACTGTGATGAAACTGACATCTGTTGCCAAAAAGGACATTCATTACACAGGAGGAAAACCTACTGCCATAACATAAGCATATGAAAGATAGTCTTAATCTTTTGTTGGGTAGTAATCAGAAACTTCTAGGGTGTTTAGCTGTTTCATATTCATTTTATAATAATTTGTTGTTGTTTTTAGTATTAGACACTTTATTTACTCTCTACAAAAAGTGTTTTTGGTATGTATTTTCGAGAGTCTAGAACAAATGAACCCTTTCGCGTTCATTGGTTTCACAGTGAAACCACACATTGAGAATTTTATTACTGCGCATGGGCGAAACGAGCGTAATTATTCTTTCATAACTTAAGAGCCAGATATATAGGGCAACTTATATAAAAATTCCAGTTCAATACCTTTAGTATTCAAAAAGATATCGGCATTGCAAGAGCTAAGTTGTTTTCGATCTCTAAGAGAAAAAAATGATGAGGATTCTTGCACAAATTGATATTTTTTTGAAATTGAATCTTCGTAAGTAATATTGAATTTTATGAAAGTTGAATATCCCGAATAATCATGTATACCTATAAATTAAATATACACGCTAAATTCAAATGATCGATTTTTGGACTCCAAAAGGGAGCGAATGAAAAAATTCTCTTTTTCGATCTTTTAGTACGAAAAATCGCTCCTTAAAACACTTTTATCGCAGCAAACCAGTTCCCACTTCCTGCCGTCAGAAAACAGATCACGGAATCGGAATTCTCCTTTCTAGTTCGATCCTTTACGGAGTGTTTTCTAATTACTGTTTTACTCACGAGGGGGTGTCTGAGAAATCATTGGTTAATATCATCACGTGACCTTTCCTTATCTCTGTTTCTACATAGACTCGATAAGATCAGCCGACATTTTGTTTTATTTTAGCTCGCGTACTTCATACTTCATGACAGAGGAAGCATTTTGGAGCGAAAAAAGATTATTAAATCTTTTTAATTAACAACATCGATCCGGAAGGTGGATAGAAGCATTATGATGGGTGAGTAACATTTTCAAATTCTAAAATTGCACTTCAAAGCATTTCATAGTTCAGATATTTTTCATATGACACCGCTTCACGCCAAATCCTTTATCGACTGTGTGAAAAGATTATTAGTAGCTTAACTTCACAATACTCTTTGTGAATTCGTCATTATTTTAATATTTTTCTATTAAAATAATGACGAATAATGGAAATTAATAATGAGTCTGATTTTCTAATATGGCAATAACCCCACGTTACGCGATTTTTTTTGCATCGATCGTGTTTAAAAATTGTATTAATTAAACAGATAGTAAAATAAATCAATACTGTTTATTAATTTTTCATTATTTTAATATTTTGGACATTGTTTAATAATTATAAAGTATCTGCAGTTTTTATAAATATTTTTTTGATTTATGTGTTTATTTTGCTTGGATAAAATGTGTAGTCATCAGAATTAACTTCCATTAATAAATATTTGAACATCTTGGGGGAATTTTAATTTGCCTGTCCACAAAGTGCTTGTGTTTTGGGAGGCTATTTTAATGGAAGTTTAGTTAATAAATTATATCTATTGCATATAATATAATTAAAATTACATTTATGCACATTCTGCAAAAACTATGTTAAATGACCTAATTCCATTCTGAACATATGTTCCTTGACATATAACATATCCCTGACATATGTTATACTTGAATGCAAATTTGAAAATTCCCGAGACATTAAAGATAATAAGAGTAAAAATAATAAGATATCTTCATCTTAAATACATTGTTTTATGACACTTTATTTTTAGAAAATTATTTATCATTAAAGATTATCCATTAGAAAGTTAAGGAAGAAATTTAAAAAAAATGAAAATTAATTTCATCCCCTGTCATATTAATCACACTAATTTTTATTTTAATGTATATGTAAATTTGGTTTCAGCTGTGAATGCATGTTGATGATCCCCGAAGGTCAGCAGAGCTATATCAGGTCCATGAGCTTGTACACCCTAAAGAAATCCAAAATTAATAGAGGATCCTTTTTGGAAAGCCCCAGGTCGAGAACCCTGATACCAGTGATGCACCGGGTATGCATGTTTTAAATGTGTTTTGAAGTGCAACTTTGGGAGAAAAAAGATTGCAGACTAATCTAATGAAAATTTAATTATCTAACTTATATCTAATACAAATAATATAATTAACATTATATCTATGCACATTCTGCAAAACTTTGTTAAATGACCTAATTCCCTTCTGAACATATCATTGACATATATTATACTTGAATGCAAATTTTAAAATTCCTGAGACATTAAAAATAATAAAAGATATCTTCATCTTAAATCCTACATTGTTTTATGCCACTTTATTTTTTCGAAAATTATTTATCATTGTAGATTATCCATTAGAAAGTTCAGGAAGAAATTTAAAATAATAAAAATTATCTTTATCCAATGTATTAATCACACTTATTTTTTATCACTTATTATATTTTTTATATATACATTTTTAGAATGTTAGTGAGAATTTCTTAATCAATCTGGATTTCTTCTTATAGATTTACTTTCCATTAAGATTATTAAAATTTTTAAAAGTTTTGTCTCTTATTGATGTACCAATTACCTAACTGATCAGGTCATTTATAAGCATAAAACTAGTTATTATTATTATTATTAATTGTGCATTGGGATGAGTGTTTTTAGTTTTAATTTTTCCACTATTGGGGAAAATAGATTAATAAGCTACTTATAGTTTTTTTTCCATTTCTCTCGCATCTTCATACTTCCCTATAAGAATGTACTCTAGATGTTGAACTCAGTGCTGTAGTGTAAATATCTTTATATATTTTAAGAAATTTGATTTTTTTTTATTGATTTCAGGCTATGCTATTTAATCGACACTGACATTTATAAAATGCATGGATGACTTGTTTCAAATGCCAAAAAGTTGTTACAGATAGATTCTCTGAAGAAATAGATAGTAAGACTGAATAAATAAAATTGATTTTTTTCATTGTTGATTAGTAATGAATTTGCTTTAGAAAGTTATATAATGTATAACTTCTTTTCTAAATATGATTGTTTTTTCATAGAAATATAACTGTGTTTGTGTGAACTAATTAAAAATTATCATATGCTTACGAAAATCCATCTATTAGTGACATCCATCTATTTAATATAGCTGCAAATGCTTTGCAACTTATTCTAAAAAAAATTGCACAACTTTTTATGAATATTTTTATTTCTCTCATTCATAAAGAGTTAACTTTTGCTTTAGTTTAAAATTTTGCAAGCCATTGCTTGGTTACTAACTAAAGATTCTTACTGTAACTTTTATATAACAGGTATCTAAGGTTAACAGAGGTCCTATGATATACTTCAAAACAAAAAGCTAAATATTGTTTAAAAATTTGCAAATATGTGTGCGAAACAAATGGATGTGTGCCTCATCTTAAAAATAACCAATCATAATAGAATGGTGTGGGGAGTACATGACAAGACCCAATTCCATAATTTGTTCAAAAGGTTCATTAAAACCCCCTTTTTTCACTGTTCTGTATATAAGAATAATTAAACCACTAGTTTGTAAAAGACATTTACAGAACATTTTTCAATTGTTGTGACAAAAACCAATTGTTTAAAAAAATCTGTGAGCTATGTCCTTCACTATGTTCAAGAAATTTTTCTCTAATTAAATAATTTATTTTGCAGGTTTCGGGAGATTAAAAGCTTCATTAGGTAATCAAGGAAAACTAAAAGCATTTTATTAAATTATTTATTTAGAAGTTTATTTGTGAAAAATATCTTGAAATATTTCAGATCAGAATTGCATTTATATATTGCATTGAAACAAAAATAAATGTATAAAAAGCAGTGAGATTTAGTCTTTTATTTGTGATATATGTTTACTAGTGTGTGTTTACTAGTCAGGAATGATTGTATATGATCACTTATAGATTTAAAAGTAGAGAAATGTTATATTTAATTGTAAGTGAGAATTTTATGTGTGATATTTTTATATGAATTTTACCAAAATATAACTGTAGATATTTTATACAGAAGCATCAGTTTTATTTGTAAATAATTCAAGATTTTGCATTGGAAAAGAGTCTAAAATGCACATTTGCCATGTATGCAAATATTAGAAAAACAAATAATGAGCTTTTATTATTGGAAAATTTGTTTTTGCATGATTATAACAGAAAGAACCATTATGGAGAAATGTATTAATTTTTAGTTTACATACTTGATTGTTAAAAAAGAGTTTCTTTTTGTGATGGTGGGGGGGTAACTTTTATGTGTTTATTTGTGATTTTAGAAGTCAGTTTTTTATGTGTGCAATGTATTTCAATAAATTCAGACACTTTGTTAATTTTACGTATAAAATTTACAGATAAATATGTGTAATATTTTTATGAATGTCAAAAATTTTGCTTGGGGTGTGTAATCAAGAGAGTTTTAAGTAACATCTTCTTTATTTATTTATGTTTTACCTGTATTTAAAACTGCCTTTACACCAATAACATTTATACACTCTAGTTGGTTACATTTTGCTTCCATATAAATATAGTATAATTTTAAATTTAATTGTAACACGTTTAAGTATATTCTTTCTCTTCAAATTTATTTTAAGCTTTTAACCCATGTGCAGTTCTGATTATCTCAATTGGGTACTTATTATAATAAGTTTTTATTCTGTAATTTATCATCAGTTCGATTCTTTTTCAGTAAGCATTTTTCATCTTGGTTGTTATTGTAGGAAGTGTAATACTTGGTTGTACTACAGTGAATTTATGTAAAAATGTATTTTTATGTTTTAATAAAAGTATAAAAATACTGTGCTGCTGTTATTTGTTACTTGAATTATTATCTATAAATCAGTATCTTATATGCAGTATTATTTGTAATAATAAATGGAATAAAAAAACTTGTATTCATTTATAAAAGCATAAGTTTTTGATTAGAGCAATTAATTTCTTATGATTTGTTAAAGAATAAAGATTTGAAGTAATATTTTGGCAGTTTCTCTTGTTTAGATCTTTGCAAAAATATATATTATTAGGTACGTATAATTATACTATTTTTACATTTATGTTCCAACATGTTATTCTGGTACTCATGCAAAGAGCACTAATTAGTTATTGAAGTTTTGAGCAAAGATCATAATAACATTTACTGTTAATATAATTTAACTTGTGTTGCAAAGAGTAGTTTTAATGTTTCTTAGAATTCTTATGCAGTTTTAGAAACAAAGTATTTTGTTAAAATTTCCAATATTCTTTTACATATAAGAAATGTAATATACCGTTTTAATAGATTTTTTAGGATATTCATTCCATTTTTTAAAAATTAAATTTCATATTTTTTTCATTTTAAATAACTGGTAAAAGTGTTTTTAATAATGTATATTGTACACATACAGTGATTCTGAGTAGGGAGAAAGGCCGGAAACTAATATAATTCTAAATAACTGCAAATTGAATTGAAAATGCAAATTCTTAAAAAATCTACAGGATATTTAAAGAAAAAATAAAAAAGATTTTTTTTGCATATTTTATTAAATTAAATTGAAGAAAAAATGCAGTTTTTTTCTGTATTCAAAAAATCTGCAGAATATTTAGAGGAAAATATAATAAGAAATTTTTTTGCAGATTACATTGAAGAAAAAATGCCGATTTTTTGCTGTCTTGCAAAAAATCTGCAGAATATATAGAGAAAAATATAATAAAAAAATTTTATGCCGATTAAATTGAAGAAAAAATGCAGATTTCTTCTGTCTTCAAAAAAATCTGCAGAAATCTTTTAAGAAAACTTTTTTAGCTGGGTTATTAAAAATTATTTATTATAAACCGTGCTATATAGTTTACAATTGTTTCCATTATAGAAATCTGTTGTACTGTCCAGAATAATGCTGGTATTAAAAGAAGCACCCTCCCCAAATTGTTTCTTACTAGTTTTTTAAATAGCAGAAGTGATGAAACTAAGGTAAAAGACCGTTTTTGTTCAGTAAAAATCTTTACAAGGATAAAATAATAAGCAGCATTTTACTACCTCAAGGGGGATATTTATTCATAATGCTCTTTATAAGGTACAAAGCCACTGGTATCGTTATTGCTTTAAAAAATGTTTTCTTTTAAACGTTCAGAAAAGGTTAATAATTAATCAATATTAAAAGCATTTTTAAAAAAGCGATCAGTTTACAAACTGATCCAAAAGGAGCGAAATTAATAAAACCATTTCCAGAAAAAGAGCGTTTTTCTTTTAAACGCTCTGAATGAAGTTACAAATTAATCAAAAAGGATCGAAATGAGTAATGAAAACATTTCCAAAAAAGAGCGTTCTTTCACAAACGCTCCCTTTCACATTAAAAATTAATCAACAAAGACCGAAATCATTGCTTAAAATATTGCTCAAAAAGGAGCATTTCTTTTAACACGCTCCTTTTAATATTAAAAACTGATGGAAAAGGAGCGAAATCGTTCAATACAAAAAGGAGCGAAATTCGCTCCGAATATTTCGTTCCGCGGAAGGATTGTAAAACGCTATGAAAGGACGATGCACTTTCAAGTACGGAAAGGAGCGAATTTCGCTCGTTTGGTTTAAGCGTGTATAATATAATTTGCATTTCGTTGATAACTTATTCGGAGGAAAAATAGCCCGTTACTGTTCATTGGTTTCAACCACATATTTCTTGAAAATAAAAAATGCTAATTTTTTCCCCCTTTATATATTTACGATCAGCTACATGTCTAATACTCATTTTTGAAATAAATTCAGTAATTTTCGAAACGAAGCATGCAGTTAACTTGAAAAGGTTAATCGAATTTAAATTGTTTCATATGGATATAATTGTCTCGGTTTCGGACTTCACCAATTTCTTTTACACGGATTATCGACGAAAACAGAGGCATAACTATATATAGACGCGGCAAGCGCGGACTCACACAGTTAATCAATCGAGTGAAAAAATAGTTACCTCGCTTCAATCCAAGAGAAAGCTTTAAAAAAATCTTCCCCCCCCCCCTCTTATCTTAAATTTGAGTGCGAGATCTTTAGCACAATATGCAGCCAATATTCTTTAACCAGAATTTAGGAAGAAAATAAAAATGTACGCACAATTGTCAATTAACACGCATGTTCTTATTTATGGCATGTTCCGTCAAACAACATAGTATATCTTCTACAGTATTTTATTTTTTTTACTGCAAAATTCCTTCAAACGAGGGCTATTATTTCTACGAAGTATAATCTTTTTAAATTCATTTAATGCCTTCCCAATTATGTCGTTTGTTTAAATTTAAAAATAATGTTCTTATCTAAATTAGATGACACTAATAGAGGAGCAATCTTCTTTAGATGGTGGATAAGGATGGGCCAGGGCGAAAAATAATTGCAAGTTAATTTATCCAAGCTTGTCTAGCTTCTGCTTTTATTACTCAGCCTCTTCCAAAAAATCAAATTGAGGAATATATTCCCGTATCACATTTTAACTTCTGCTTTTGAGGTGAAATTCCTTTTATCTATTTTTTGTCTTCTTTAACTAATTATAGATACATTTATCTACTAGTCGATTTTGCTGTCGTTAGATTTCGGAAAAACACGTTATTTTCTCAGGAATAAATTACAAGACGCTTTAAATTATAAAATCATGAAATATGGGCTTGCATTGCATTTAATATTTCTAAGATTAAACATATTGAGTATGCATTAATTGCAACGGCGGCTCGTTAGCTCAGAAACAAGCAGCTGTGCAAATTTTTTTGCTGGTACTGGGTTTTTGAATAACGTTTAAATCCGGTATGCATTTCTTATATTCAATTTTTCTCTCAGCGAAAGCTGTAAAATGCGATTTTTTTGAAGGTCTGCAGCGTTCAGCTTTTCTTAGATACCTCTAATAATAATGATTGATCCCACTTTATAAAATTTTTTAATTGAATAATATTTTAGAGAATTCATGGCAACACGAATTGAAACAGAAACCCATTAAACAGCCCCTGAGAGAAAGCGAAAAAAGATAAGTGAGGAAGGCGAGGGCGGAAGTCGCGAGTCAAACGAGAGTTGTAAAAACCGCATCTTGTGTGCCTCTAAATTCAAAGGGAGAAAGGGTTACTTTTTTCTTCCAACTCGGAACTCAGCGTTGCTCAGTTCTGATCTTTAGGAGCCATCTGATCCTTAGAAGCGTCAAATATGTTTCGGCTCTGGTCTGCCTCTCTCTTAGTTGTTGATTGATTTTCCGTCTTTATCTTACTTTTTTGTTTCGTTGATCAGTGAACTCTCAAAGTGGAAAAGTAAGCCAATTAAAATAAAAAGGAAAAAACAAGCTTTTAAAATAATTTCAGGGGGGACTGCAACTCTGCAGCCTAATGGACGATCTGCCGCTGATTAATTGATTCCACTGTAGCATCTTATGAAAATGAAACTATAACCGATGTTCAGTATCTTTTTTTTTAATTTGCTACGAATACACGGCCAAAACTAAATTACTGCCTTCCAAAAATTTTTGATCGAAATCATTAGCTATTTCAAACAAAAAAAAACCATTTGGATATCTAATATGCATTTTTTAGTTCAGTTATTGGGCTTTATTTGAAATTAAATAGAGGGCTATTATTGATTAGAATTTAAAACTTATACAATCTGGCATCAAGTATCATTTTATAGAATTCGGGTTCAGTAATGTAAACTGATTAGTTTTGTAAATGAGTAGTTTACTGAGTAAAATTGAACCAACTGCAATCGGTTCCAAAACGCACTGCTTATAAAGAAATGATTTAAAAACTTGCAATAGTAGAATTTTATTCTGCAATGTCTTGTCATAGCAGCTATATGCCAAAATGTATTTTTAGCTGAACAACTACATCCACTATATGTTTAAAATCCTTTTTCATTATTTTCCGTTTAGATTTGTCACCATTCTGATTACATTTTAATCACGATAAAAAATGGATAACTCTTACCAAATAAAAGGCCTACATTATTCTATTATGCTTAAAACAAATCTTTGATAAAAGTAATATAAATTATGTAATCTGTAGGCAAAATAATGAATGGCATGGAATCAAAGATCAAATCAAAAGTATACAAATATCAAATAACATTTTTCACGTTCTTGATAGCGATAACTAATATACTTATATTCCATTCGATTATAAGAGTAATAAGACTAATTACAAAACATTAGTCAGAGAAATATTTTTTAAGTAGTTGTTTTAACTTCAAATCATATATTTTACTAACAATTTAGATAAAAAATACCTAAAAATAAATGTCGATTAATTCTTTTATTAATTACGTACATAAAATATTGGAAATCATAAAATGGAATTTCATCTGTATTCAAAATATAGCTAAAATTATGAGAGGATTTGCTCAGTATGGGTGATGTCTTGAATACTTTTTATCAGGCATGATAAATTATCAGGCTTGGATTATCAGGAAGTTCACTGTGGATATCACTTTCCTACTTCTAATAATACGGATAAGTCTCTATCTTGTCATTTATTATTTCTGGCTTTATCGATTGCAGAACTAATGTCATGAACAATCTTTACCTTTATTTCTAGCTGAAAGGATAAAAGTTGCGGTGCCAAAACAGATTTTGATAGAGATATCAAAGAATGTTTCCAAGAATAGCAATGGCAAAAAAATAGTTGATTCTTAAAAAATTTTAATTTGCGATTCAAATTTTAGGTTTCTACAAAAGCGATATATGTAATTTTTTAATTGGATTAAAACAATTCCTTATAAAACATTAAAACAAATTAAATGCAAGTAGCAAAACTCAAGCAGTTACGTATTTGAAAGAACATATCAAGTAAAATTTGGAAAGATATTCCTGCTTTATAAACCCTTACAGACAATTAAAAAAGTTGAAAGCTGTCAATGATCTATCATTTAAATTTATAGAACCAACAATTAAGTCACAACAATTGAATAAATATTAATTTAAATGATATTATATGAAAACATCAATTAATTTCTCGTGGTGGTCTAGTTGAAGAGTTTTGTATACGGAACCAGAGGGTCAAGAGTTCAAGACCCTATTTCAACAAAGACACTGGAACGGTGTAAACTAAATCCTTTGGGGTAACCATAAACAAAATACTCCCGTACGGACGTAGTCAGCGGGAAGAACATGAATGAACCGGCCTACACGATAATTAATCGGGCACTGAGGCCCCCGCATAATAGCCCCCATTACGAGCAGCTCATGCGACGACCCCTCAGACCGAGAGTTACGGCCCGTCATCGGTAGGGGTAATTCAAGCCACACCATTATTATATCCCACCGGGCAGTGGCGAATCCAGGGGGGGGGCTATCGGGCTACAGCCCCCCCCCAGAGCCAAGCCAGAATTCTTGATTTTATTTAACATCATTACAACCTGTTTTTTCTTAATTTATCTCTTTTAAAAAAATAATAAAATCGTTTCAACATTACTTTCTGGCTTGACTGGCTCGAAAATTTTCCTACTTTTGTAGTCATTCCACTTGTACTTGTAGCTTTAGCATGGTCGAAGACATTTTTTGGCTAGTTATTTCATTGTAATTTTTATTAAATTATCGAAAGTATTGTATTGTTTTTTATGATTCTTATTGTCAGGTGAGTAAAGTCTGTAAAGTTAAAGAGTTTTGCTTACTTTAGCCTTCAGATTTTACCTTCATCACGAAAAATACAAAATTTCAGGATCTCAGCCCTCCGGACCCGAATCCTAGATTCGCTACTGCCACCGGGAAGCGAGACTCTGTTTACTTATACGTCAGGTTCTCATCCCCGTATTTGAGATGCTCCCTTAAATGGGAAAATCCTTTGGGGTAAGACATCCTCTCACGGTGTATCATGAAAGTTCATTTAACATGTGCTGTTTCAGGAATCGTCTTCGTCATCTGATCACGGTTCCGAATATTACAAATGCTTCAGTGTGGCTTCAAAATGGGACTTTTTTCTAACGAAATCAAACTAAAGCAACAATGTGCTAGCTCATCAGTTAAAATTTCCTAAAACTGGAGTTTGAATAATCATGAAAGGTTCTTGCCGTTAAAATTCTTAGTGAATAAAATGTTGGAATTTCGAATAAATCTCCTCGAAACCGCAATTTAAACTGAGTTTGATTCACTGGGTTTCATTTTAATTTTTTTTTTATTTAAATCATGGTGGTTTGTAACTTGCTTTTATTAATAATGAATATTCTTTAGTATTATCTCTGTGATACTAGAAATGAAGTCGAGCATAAAATTGTTATTGCTTTTCTTGCAGTGAAATATTAATGACTTAAAAAAAACTTTTTTGTTCTCAATTCTAAATAAGCTTTTCTTCAAATCTTCTGTGACACTCTATAAAAGTATTTTGACACAGAATTGGGATTTATTTAACTTGGATTGATATCATATTTTGTGTTTGAAATCTGATACTCCGCAATTCAACTGCTTTCATTGCCCTGGAGGATGGTCATTTCTTTACAATAGGAAATAAGAAGTTCGATTTGTTATGAACATTTGTGAGTTGATTTATTGAAAACATAAATAATCTTTTTTCCTGAAGTGTGCTTTTTCAAGTAATTTTTTTGACAATGTTTGCAAATTTTACCTCATATTAACAAAATTTCTGATAAAAGATTCGGATTAAACACAAAGGAGTTACTCCCGCCCTACATTAGTGTTCGGGGAAATATGAATGAGGTCGTCACGACTGCAATCACGAAATGAGAGTGGAGTCCTCAAAGGCCACGGCCTAATCTCTCCCGTAGGAGGTACGTCCCGTCATCAGAGTGGAGGTAACTCAGAGCTACACCGTTACTATACCCACTAGGAAAGCGAGAAACTGTATATTTTTCGGTAGATTCTCATCCACGAACTCATGGTACCCCCTCCCAGTGGGAGACATTAGTATTAACCTCAACCTCAAAGGGGTTACCTCCGTCCTGCCTTGGCACCCGGGTTCATTGATTGACAACCGCTACAATAGCTCGAGTACTGAGGCCGGAGTCCTAGTAGCCATCAGCGGCACGAACCGACCCCTCCCGTAGGAGGTATGTACCATCACTGGAGGGAGTAACCCTAACCTCAAGATTATTGTATCTCTAGGCGAAGTGAGACCCCGCTTATCCCCTGCCGGAGGAGAGATATCCGTGTTAAATAAGGAACTTGTGTATTAAGTTACGATAAACGGAATATTTTACTCTTTAACCTGCTTTCAAAGAAACATCGATTTCAAATTTTTGCAAGGTTAATGAAAGAGAGCTTATATATATAGCTCTATTTTAAGTAAATGTAAAGCAGCAAGTAATTTCAATTTTAATGCAATTATTTAAAATTAAAAATAACAAAGATAGAAAAAAACTTTAAAAAACACACGCTTTTCTTTATATACCAAATGTAAAAAAATCTTTTCTATGGATCAAAAATATGGTTGTCAAAAACAAAGTGCTAAGACGTGAACTAATATGATAAGGAAATTAAGCCACAAGGAATATCATAAAATAGAAAATTATTAAGAATTCATTAAACCTATGTATATACAGTACAGTTAACCGTACTAAAGAGGGGGAGCCGTTTCGGATAAAGATTTTTTCGGTTAAGCCATGAACATCTATTGCTATTTTGTATCTAATTACAGTACATAACTCAAACTCTGTTTGTAGGCTACTCTCATGTTCTTCATTAAAATTAACCCTCCGTTGGGAGCAATGCGCCTGGCAGGCACAGGTAAGCAATGTCGTTATCAATATTGTTAATACCCATTAATTTTAATTTTAGTATCTAAAATTAATTACTGGCCTTCTTGCGGAGGCTTAAACGAAAAAAGTTTGAATATCGTTGTAAAAAAAGTCTCGCCTTCGCGGTTATTTCCGTATAGTCCGTATTTTTTAGATTTGCGATTTCAGAGGCATTTCGGATAACCAGGGTTTCGGTGAACAAGAGTTCGGTTAACCGGGGTTTAACTGTACTAACAATGCGATTAAAATTCCAATTTGCTTAGAATATCTCGTTATTAGAAATTCTCTAAGTAGATTGGATTCTACTCTGTACTTTTTATCATATTTATAATATTATATTATTATTTTTAATGAATGAGAAGTAATTTTTTTCTTGTGATATTTATTCTGGATTAATTTACATATAGAAATATTTTAAAACAACATAATTTTACTCTTTTGTTTTCCTCTTTGATAAAAAAAGATCGTTATGCTTTTCTCACAACTAAAATCGTGTTTTAAAAAGTGTTTTATTTTTCATTATTTTCTTCTTTTTAATCACTAACATTTATCATAATTTATAACTATAAATATGATAAAATCTTGTAATAAATTGTTCCTTCTTTCAAATAACCACCAAATGACGCCTCTCGTACGAAATTAAATTTAGTCGGTTTACAAAATGATGGCAAACATGGTGTCTTTCCAGTAGATATAATTATCAGCAGTATTAACCACTCCAAATTTTAATTTACCAAAGTTTAAATATGAAATGAAAAGGTACAACGGAAATTTACATCTGGTCGACAGTTTATTTTAAAATAACTTCACTCCTTCAAACCAGCGATTTGCAACTGCTGTGGGATTGTGATTCTCTCTTACCCAATTGTGCTTAAAACATATTCCACTTCAGGTTGAGGTTTTCCAGCAGGAATGGAGGATATCGTCGAGTTTTTGGTGGTTAACCCTTTAAATGGCTGATATTTTTTAAAAAAATTATTTAAAAATGCTTTTTGAATTTCATTTCTTGAAACATGGGAAGAATACTTTAAAATCCTATTTTGTTTTAAGTATGGTTTAGGGTTAAAAAATAGTTTATTATCAATCGGCAACACGGGGTTTTTTGTTGAGAAAAAAATTCCCTTGATCTATAATATTAAACCCAAATGAATTTAAAGAAGTAATAATAAGGATAAGGAATTTTCTTCAACATTGTAGAATAAAATATGGATTTCTCAAGCGTACAAACAAAGCAAAAAAAGATACAGCCGCAAGCATAGAACATCAACGTATTTTTATTTTCACATCAGCATTCAGGCTGCCATCTTTATGTTGTAAACTGATTTAATAACATTTTCAGTATGTATTTGTTTGGCAACAACAGGCATTAGAGCTTCAATCTTATTTTCAATATTTTGGAAGACGAAATTGGGTATTAAAGGCAACACAGGTCATTTAAGGGTTAACTTCTGAAGATATTAAAATATTGCACTGTCATTGAGAACACAAAACTTTAAAAAAATTTCAAAATTCTAGTACATCAGGAGGTGAGAGAAAACTATTGTTACTTTCAAACAAAACCTTTACAAACTCGAAGTTTACAAACATTAACAGTTAAATAAAACCTTGCTTTAAACGGCATTTCGAGATATGACGATAAATTCTCATTACTTATAAAAAGTTGTTATTTTACATGCATTTAATTATAAAAGGTTCAATGTAAGAAATCGATTTTGTTGTTAAGATACTGGGGAAATAATTATGCAAACTAAGTTAATTGAAAAAGGTTTTCCTTTCTAAAGATTTCTGCTCCTTTTGTATAAGAGCATGTTTTTAAATATTTATTAATTAAACTAAGAGTATTAAGGGAACGACCAGATTCAGTTTCGAAGCTTTTAAGATAATAAAATGATAAAAATTAAAATGAAACTGAAGTTTCACATTTCACGTATCGTCATTAACGATGAGGTCTTGGGTTTGATAAAAAGAACAGAGATAACGAATTGATTTTTTCCAAATTCAGAGATAATAGTGAAATGTATGATTGCATTTCAAAAATAAAATTTAGAATTTAATTGGGACGCTATTTATTTAATAGTTGCTCTGATAAATAAAATATGAAGGTCACTTAACTAGATATTCTTCTTTTAAATATTTTTTAAATGAAGCATGAAAACAAATCTCGGGATTTTACAATGATCAAATTATTTTTCAAATAATCCCGAATCTTAGATAAATTTTTAGATTTTCCGATTTTTTTTAGATTTTTAGATTTTTTTTTTAGAAATTTTAATTTTTATTTATTCCTTCATTTTCAGCGAAGATAAATTCTGTTATTTTCCGGAGAATTCGAATTACAGTTCAGATATACACCGATGCTCAAAATTAAGAGATTTGCATATTTTTCGAAATTCTCTAAAAGTACTAAACGAGGGTAAAAATTATTGCTTTCTTACGAAACTGCAAAGCTTTTGTGTCGAATATAAGTAAGCATGTACGTGAGTGGGGATTGTTTACAAGCACATGGAACAATTCCTGCGCTTTGACCGTTGTCGCATCCAATCGAGTTTTGTGGGTGTTTTTGCAATGTCTTGTGTAATTCAAATGCGTTACCTCCAGTGTCTGTATGATGTAATGAAATGAACAATATTGAGACAACTAGAAGTAGGGCTACCTCAAATGCAGTTTTCTAGAAATCTGAATGCAACTGCGTTGAGTCTATCAGTTTAGGGTTGCCAGATTCGTAGAGCGAAAGCACGAGATGATTATGGCGCATGGGTGCACAGATTACCATATAAGCTCTATGATTGCTGTGAAATATAGGGCAGTGATCTTGGAGGTATATATTCGCCTTTTTAGGGGTGCAGTTAGCCCTAGTTTGAGGAATTAAATACAAAGTTTAAGGATTCATGTTTATGGACGACAATACTCGTCTAAATAGAGCTCATCTGGTAGACAAATTTCTGAAAAGTGAGGGCTTCAGATTTCTGGCTAGCCAAATCTCCAGATGTAAACCTTATAGAGTATAACTTGGGTGTAACTCGAATTCACCCTCCCAGAACCATATAGGACCTGAAAACAGTGTTGTTGGAGAAGTGAGATCTAGAAATCGAAAGAATTTTCATTGACAAAGTTGTGTAAATGTAAAAGGAGACAGAAAACCCCTACACAGTCTGATTTTTTTCTTTTTGTCCAATTCTCTTTAATAAACCTTTCTGTAGACTACTTCATTAATAATGAAAATAACTTTAAAATAAGTAAAATGATAGACATTTTAATTTGCCTATCAGTCAATAACATTATTGCATATATCAATATTAATGAACAAAACAAAAATATATGGAAATATAATGAATTTAATTCATTCACATTATGTACATTATAATACTCTCTAACGTTGCTATTTGTTATGTTGCAGCTCTTCTGTTAGCGTGCACAATTGTTTTGCGTTGTTATTTGACTAACTGGTTAAATTAGCTAAGAAATTAACTAAATTGAAAACATCTTTTATCACAATACAAGGTTCACCTTTGTCTAATATTTATTTATGTAACAAAGACACCACTTTACTTTCACAAAAGACAGTAACAAAAGAAGACAATTAAAATAAAAATATATGCACGTAATTTTATTTATAAGGGATATATTATATATAAGTCAAACTTAAAATATTTGCCACTGAGTTTACTAAGAACAAGAAGAGATATTTATCTAATAAGTCTGCTCAATTGTAATATTTTGCCTGCTGATTGTCAATGTACCTCAAAATGATCCTTGACGGAATGTGAAGACAATCTAGTAGCTGCTTCTCCCTCCCCATTACCCCTGAGAATCCAGCCAATCATAAATTTCTCAGTTCAGGTAGAACAAACAACTTCCCAGCGGTTCTCGAAAATTCTTGAAAGGATAAGGGCAAGGAGATGTTCCGAAAAGTTCATGGATAAGGGGTAAAGTTGCTGTTGTCCCGACAGTTCCAGAAAACGCTACAACATTCTGTTGATTTTCCCCTTAACCAAGCAAATAAACATATAAAGTTCAAAACATATAGAAGCGCGGAGTTGCCGAAGCCCCGAGAGTTTCTAAATACTCAATACCATCCCACTGCCCCTCCCTCCTATCTCTGTCTCATAGAAACAAACAAACATGCAAAATTAAAACATTTCATAACACAATGCATGTCAGTCATTTGGCGCCTTTTTCGTGCATAAGCGATTTCTGCGAACTATTCCTTTTTCTGCTCAAAGTTCTTTCGCATGGTTACTATTCTTTGGAGACTCGAGCCTCTGTTGTCCGAGAAAGGCAAAACGACTAACAGTTTCAGAAATAATTGAAACCGGCTATTCAGGCGTCCGCAACCATGTTGTGTTCCCCATAAGCAGGCAAATTG
>BGPR01030363.1:0-18713 GCA_013235015.1 Araneus ventricosus
ACAACAAGTTGAGTCAGTTTAGGGTTGGTCGATCTGGTATGGGTGATGCCATTCGCAATCAACTAATAGTGATCACATGGTAAATTGTTATAAAATGCCTAGCTGTTAATTTGACATAAAAATAGTAGCGAACTTGCGACAGGATCAAGAACGCAACGCTCGTTTCTATATTTTAAATTGCTCCTACCAAAAATTAGAATTGTCAATTTATAAGAAATAATATATTTGTTACATTAGGAAGACCTGTTCTCCAATTCCTTGCTGTAAAATTGCCAGGGGTTATTAAGAACACTCTAAGTTCCAAAAAGATGAAATTAATAAAACAAAAATTGAAGGTTTCTCAGATCGTTACATCGACAGATAAGGGAATATATAAATTAGACCTAGCTTTTCGAGAACCGGTCGTAAGCAAGGGAAAAAATGAAATTAAGAAATTTGATCGCACTTTTCTGAACACGTTAATTTAATAAACGTTACTTGATACACTAAAGAATAGTTTCAATTTTAATTTAAGTCGCAAATTTACCAAATAGCATTAAAAAGAAATTTGGATTTCACTTTTCTGAACACGGTTTTAATTTAAGTCAGCAAACTTAGCAAAGTACATAAAAAAAAGAGATTTGGATTTCACTTTCTGAAAGACACGGTCTTTTAATTTAAGTCAGCAAACGTTACCAAATAGCATTAAGAAAAGAAATTTGATTCACTTTTTCTGAACACGGCTTTTAATTTAAGCTCAAGCAACACGTTCAAATAGCATTAAAAAAAAAAAGTGTCTTCTTCTTCACTCTGAGTTCTAAAACCAAGGAACAATCTTCTTTCAGTTCATTGGGCCCTCACCAGTGCATCTCCAGGTAACTGAAACCCATCCCAATTATTGTTCCTTTACTTTCCCGCTCTGACAACACAATATCATTAACTAGAAAGGGTCAAAAGCGAATGTGTGTGGTCGCATGACAGATGCAACGGACGACCAGTGAAGAAGTCACTCATCAGACTAAAGGGAACAGACAGAACGCCGCCCCATGCCCCGCGTACACGAAGCCATAATACGGCAACCGAAAAAGGAACAGGGCATGCAGTACTAGATTTTGTGGTTTAGGTGTTTTCCTGAAGGAAATTTCATTCAAGGACAGTACTATTTACACATGTGGTCGTCAGGAGCAGATAGCAAGGAAACATTGTGCATAAGTATGACTTTAGCACAATCGTTTGACTAGGAAGCCCTGAGATCATTTGCTACACTAAATAAAAAATATCCGCTTTTTTCCCCGGACTTTTTTTCCTATATTTGACGGTTTAAAGCTGTTTTGTTGACAAAACGGTTTTTCACCGTTTTTCGCTCCAGCCATAAACGGTTTAAAACCGTCAGTTCAAATTCTATTTTTCGTCATACGGTATTGCTTTCCGCACGATAACTTTCTCTTTTCTTAAATGTAATTTTATTGCATTTATTTCATGTTTTTAATAGGGTTCCATCTCCATAACCTTAAAACACGTGAACTGGCAATAGTTGATTTTTACACAACTAGGTGGCGCCACTAGAGCTATAGTTACTTTAAAACTCAAATAGATTATTTTTACTTTATCTTATGAAGTCTCCGGTGGTCTAGTGGTTAGAGCGACTGCCTTTAATTTCTATGAACGCGGTTTCGATCCCCGGCTGGGAGAAGCTAGATGTTTGTCACCATCTTGCATCGAAATCGTCGAAGTAAGTTCAATTAAAAGTTATATTAATTAAACTAATTGAAATTAATAATTAAACCTTAATTAATAATACACATCAGCACATTTCAACTCGAACAGAAGGAGAAAAACAACTCAACTCAGTCGATGACGTCACTTGTTTCAATGACTTAATTTTTACGGAGAAAACTTGATTTCATACGGTAAAAAACCGTTGTGTTTGCGGATTTACTTCGTAACTTTTACGGTTTTGCACAACCAACCCAGCTGCCAGTTTAAAACCGTAAATTTTACGGGATTTTTTTACAGTGTAGGCCAATACCTGCTGCAAACACTGCTTAGTGTCCTGTTCTTCGCTTTACTGCTTAGCTAAACCTTCAACGGTCTATCCTTGCGTCTACAACTACATTCTTTTGTGCATAAAAAAGATTCGCCTGTCTATGTCCGACAAAATAATAGTTTTAACGTAGGACTCCGCTCCTCTCATTAAGGTCTCAGGAAGGAAATTGATTCACACGCCAAAACGCCACAAAAAACTTGGTATGGGAGATCCTCTCTATCTCGGTAACTACATGTATTAAAAACATAACTAATGTCTTATTTTAGAGATAACGGGTAACAACAGAATTTACAAAGAAATTTGAAAATTGGAATTGTAGTTCAGCGACTACAGAGTCGCAAAGTTGGGAAAAAATACTCATGGATTGGTGACGCGATCCTCTATATCTCGGTAACTACGTATGTTAAAAACATAACTAATGTGTTATTTTAGAGATAAAGGGTAACAACAGAAGTTACAAAAAATGACTTAAACATAAAAAATTACGAGAAACTTCGAGAAACAAAAGAGTCACGCTAATAAAGTAGTCCTACATCTTTAACATCAGTTGCAGTTTGAAAAGACAGCCTTCCGTCATTTTTTATAGATATAGTTAATTGTCTTACACAGATAATAGATTATGATAAAACTGCTTTGAGTTGCATATGACACAAATAATAGTTTGTGATGAGTTTTATCTGGATCAAGTATTTTTTCTTGAGTTTTATCTGGATCAAGTATTTTTTCTTGAGTTTTATCTGGATCAAGTAAAATGCAGTGAAATTGCTTATCTTTTGTAGCTTTTAATCCACTTAATCTTCACTATGCAAGTCTTTTTTCTCGATGCTACTTTAAACGATTTAATGATATTTCGTTAAAAAAATTTAACGAGTGCATTGTTACTCCGTTCCGTTCAGTTTTTAGTTTAGTTTAGTTTAACGTTCCGATTTGAAACTATGCGAGCAACCTCCTTCTCATATTTTCACACAATGCCAGTTAGTGGAAGTTTCACCCATGACGGATTTAACGTACACCAGTCTCCATGCTGAATCGGGAACTCGCGACCTGCTAACCTCGAAGCTAAAACTGCCACCAATACACCGTAATCTTCGGAGTTTCGCCACTAACATACGAAAGAAGCGCTAGATTTTTATTATCGTGACGAACAAAAAATTTGGGAAACATCTGTAACAATAAAAAGGCAAAATTTGAAGCCACAGCCTCTGCAGTTTATGCAAACGTTACACCAGAGAAAAAGAGGAAAATGATTAAATATTCAACTTTTATCATCCATGCCTGTTAATTAGCTTATCGTACAAGTAGAGTTTGACCAGATTGTATGTACACTTGCAGCAAGTTTGATTTTTCTCGATATTAGCTTGTCATGACAATTCGATGTGCAAACTTCCTGCAAAGTAACAAAGCACAATCGACCAAACCACTTGCAAAACAAGTTTGCTGTGAAGTTGTTATGACAAACTTCACACCACGGTTACAAAACAAGTTTGCTGCAAAGATGATACATCATATTTACAGTTATATAATCCGGTTTTAATCTTTGTCTCTGTTTTAAAAACATCCTATTTTTAATAGCATCTCCTAGACCGTCCTTATTTTAATTAATTAAATAAATCAATGATAATTTGGAAAGAAACTAACTTTTTTATAAATATAAATTTGAAAAGTTCTCTATCTTTTTTCTAAATATAGAACTCGCACTTTAAGGAAAACTATATATCGCCTTTTTCTTAATGTTGAAATTTTAACGTTCATGAACAAAATTAATCCTGAAAAACAGTCAATGATTATTGAAAAATAATAACTTATATTTTTAAAATTAATAACTTTTGAACCCTAATTTCATAATTTATTATACTAGCAAAACGTAGTTATTGGCGAAAATCGCTCTCTCTTTGACTTCAAATCATATTCTCAACTCAAAATTTAAAAAATTAATGAAATCAAGAAAACAGTTTAAAATAAAGCGTGTAGATGCACCGATCTATTAGCGCAATCTATCTTCCCCTATCAGAGTTCCGCTTGCTGAGTGGCTAAGGCGTCTGGCTATAAAGTGGGTTGTCTTCGTACTCTGCTTTTGCTATAGTTTGCAGTGAGTTTGAAGCGGCAAGCTTGTGGCAAGTTTGACGCGTGGTGACTAACTCGTTTGCGTTAACTTATTTCAAACTTTCTTCAAGCTTGCACTCTTGCCATGTCAGACTTGCTGCAAGCTTGCAGATTTCCAGAGCAAGATTGCTGCAAACTAAAATTGCTATCTGGGTGGACACGAAACATGTCTCAAAAATGGAATCCATTCTCATCTTTCAGAAAAGCATCATGTTATAAAAATTAAACGCTTGTGATGACGTTGGAAACACAAATTTTTATTCAGCATTAGAGTTTTCAATTAACCATTCATCACTTACTTGTGGCATGGAAGTGCTTTGATATTTGGTGCAAATGAGCAGACGTGGTACTGACGTATTAACGAAACCGAGGCTACAGATTGGCGGTAATGCGCCAATAAAGAGAAATCTGTTACAAAAACCGCCAAATTAGGCATTAAAACCGCCAAATTGGCAGTTGGCAACAAAACCGCCAAATTATGGCAGTTAAAAACCGCCAAATCGTAGCTGCGGTGGAGTTGGCGACTTAAAACCGCCAAATTGGCGTTAATAGTAAAAAAACCGCCAAATTGCTCTTAAAACTGTCCAAATTGGCGCCGCAAAACCGCCAAATTGGCGTTAATACGTAGTACAAAACGCCGAATTATGTTAGCTACGTAAGTACAAAAACCGCCAAATTTGGCGGCACTTAAAAACCGCCAAATCTGTAGCTTCGGTGGCGTTAATACGTAAGTACCGCAGACGTTAGAAAAGAACTGTCAAGACTTTAATCATGAGAACAAAATAAGCAAATTTCAAAGAGCAAAACTTAACAATAACACAATTACTGAATAAACCAAACTTACTCTTATGCTAACTAGATAAATATAATGAGAGATATCTCAAACGTGTTTCATCTGAATCAAAAAATCGTTGGATGTTGCGTTAATATTTCTGTGTTATGAACCGAGTGAATGAATGGCAACATTAACAAAATGGTTTTTTAGCAATCTGTGGAATATAATAGTCAATTTTACCTTATTACCCGCCTCATGGTAACTTTTCTGTCAACTGTCCACCAGTACACTTTATCGATTGGATCATCTTGTTTATCCCTTTGGCTTAGAGCAGCCAGCAACCTATATGCGCTTCGACCGAGGCAATTAGTTATGCCATCTCCTAGCCAATTACGTTCATGAAACCCCACACTTTCCAAGCAATTTTTGATAGTGTCTATATTTTCATTTCCAGAAAAATCCAAACCTGAATCGAAAAATAATAAAAAATAAACATGAAAAATGCAGAAATAAAGGCTATTCAAAATTATTAAGAGAAGCTGATTATGAAAACACCTATATTCTCAAATGAATTTCTACCATTAATACCATGAATTAATACCATTAATGTTCATTTTTAAAAATGCATAAAAAAATGTAATGTAATATTGTTGCAAAGAAAAATAAGAATATTACTATTCTACTACTAACTATAAGAATTATTACTATAAAATATTAGATAAAAAATTATTTTGGCTAATACTCTGCGCAAATTTTTTATTATTTTTTTTCTTTTTTGCCGTTTATCAAAGAAGGTTGACTGAAAATTTGAACTGCCATTTTGATTTTATTTAATTTAGCCATTCCTTAGAATCCAAACGGGAAAAAATTATGAAATAGATAATCTACTAAGTTGTGCATTTTGTAGCCTAAAATTATGCTAAGGTGACCTTTAAGTCCTCTTTCACCCTTTTAGATCTAAATATTGATAGCTATTGTCATCAAAGTGCTATAGCAGTTAAAAAATAACTCTTTCGGTGTTTTCTAGCTATAACTACTGGAGTCAACGTGCCAGTCTCAAAAATTATACCATATACCCAATTGAACTTATTCTTATAGGGGTGCATTACAGAGGAGGTATATTAGAACTCTCCGACAACCTTGCAAGAAGCCATATGACTTATGCTTTGATGCATAAATTGGAATTCACCAGGTATCTCAGAAACATTTTTTAACGTAATAAAATTATGAAACAGTGGGAAAAGGTAATTAATGCTTTTGAAGCCTTTTTCACAACTTAAAAGTAATAAGTTTAGAAATACAAGCTTAGCAATTTCTAAAAGCAGTTTTTATCCAAGCCTTGCGTTTAAGGCTACTTATGCCTAAAATATTTGCTACGAATTTATTTCTGAAATAAATAGCTTTAAATTTAAAAAATATTTTTTTTCTTTCATATGTTATATGTAGGAAGGTTACTTAGCCATGTTTAGTTTATTTTCATGAAGATAGATGGCAGCACGAGCTACCGCGAGTAGATTATGAAACAATTTCTCCAAAAGCTCACGCGCGCGTATTGGAAGCATTCTCTCTCATCTAGGGTTCGCAAAAAATTGCCAGACAGACAATTTCCAGCTCTCGAAGAGAAGAGAGGTGTCTCTACGAGCGAGGGTGCAATTGCGCTTACGCGTAGTACGAATGGCTTCAGCGTGTTCCCCATGGCGATGGCTTGTTATAATGGCATAACTTTTACCCCCTCTTTAAATTTCAACGTTAAATATTCATTTCTATGCACTTATGTAAATATTAGTAAAGCTTTAATAAAGTTAATTAGTTTTTCACTAACGGCTAGTTATTTGACCCTAAAACATCCTATTTATAAACACACAAATGTAATAAAACTTACAGAGTTCTAAAAAATACAGATTTATCAGTTGCTAAAATTTTAAAGTCAAAGATAATTTGAAATTTCAAAAAATAAAGAAATAAAACTGAATTTTCCTGAATATTACTTTTTCAATAAAAACATCTTTAGACATTTCATTTCTAATGTAAGTAAACTTATCAATTGAGTCACACACTGAACAGATTATCATACCTATTCTTGAGATGTATTCCGAAGCATTGTAATACTGAAGTGTTCTCAGGAAACTTTTCATCACTTCAACGTGTTTAGTCATTGGAAGAGAAACTACAAGGTAGGCTTGGGTTTCTGAGTCGTCTAGGACAAAAATTTAAGGTTTTAACTTTTTTGTATTCTGAAGTAAAATTCATGAAACATTTACATAATATATTTAGGATATCCAGAAAGTAAATTCCTTTAAGCAACTAAAAGAACAAAAAAGTGTGCAGGAACAAAACACTTTATTGTTAACTGAGGCGCATTCCTTGGACTATATTTAAACTTAATCATCATTAATGTTGCAGCATAACGAACCACTACATTTTGTAAGCCAGTAGAAGGCGTTTGTCATGATAGTCAGGCCTCCCATAGCTAGGATGTGGGCCTCCACTCCGTAGGAGGGCGTTTTGTTTCCGGAGTGTCATATGATACACATGTCACATCCCCAGTGATTCAAAATATCAAAACCATCCTCAAAGAACAGTGTCGAAAACCAAAACATTAATGCTCCCTCCATTCGCTTCGGTATTTTGGCATTTAAATGTCTTTCCGCTCGTTACAGTGATAGTCATTCAAACTGAAATAACGTGAAAACTGTGAAAACGTCTTTCCGCTCGTTACAGTGATAGTCGGTCGAACTTTTTTGTGTGAAAACGTCTTTCCGCTCGTTACAGTGATAGTCGGTCGAACTTTCTTGTGTGACAAAATACCGTCAGATTTGAATCGCTAATAACTACGAGACTAATCATGCGAAAAGAATGGTTGACCCCACAATGGATAGATCCTATCTGTAAGAGTTTGTCGCATAGTATTTGTTTTGCCTGTGACGTCAGCGTACCAGTATAGGCGCATGCGCGTGACTGTTATGAATTAGCTTTATGTGAGGTTATAAATAAGTGTCGTTAGGAGGTTGATTCTGGTGTCATTTTAAAGAGGTTGAGGAGTATTACTAGGACCCAAAGTGAGACAATAAAAATATTTAATAGAATATAAGTAAAAATCGGTATTAAATTGAAAATTTCAAACTCCGCATGTTTTTTTATTATAACATGCAGAGTTGTCTTTCGAATTGTACGAAACTTACAGAGTACTTGGAAATACGTAAAATAAACATTGTATTAAAATTTGAATTCTAAAATTTGAATATTACGGGAAATATGAACATTTGTAGCAAATAATGTTTTACTGCGCATACGCGAAATGTAGTTCTATATGCTGTCAACAGATGGCGCCGTCTAAAGCTACTCTAAATAAAACATAAGAAAGGCGCAGTCCGTGTCCATGCCGTAGATTGTTCGTGAAAACTTGTGGATAAAATCATGAAACAAGTGTTTTGTATTAATATGTAATTTAATTATCAATCTCTTCAATACGATATTTACACAGAGTAGTATAATGGTGACAGAATAGATAAATCACAAGAAACCACAGACCCTTGCTACATGCGATAAACTTGTGATTTATCTATTCTGTCACCATTATACTACTCTGTGTAAATATTGTACTGAAGAGATTGATAATTAAATTACATATTAATACGAAACACTTGTTTCATGATTTTACCCGAAGTTTTCACGAAAGATCTACGGCGCGGACCCGAACTGCACCTTTCTTATGTTTTTTTTTTCTATGGGCGAACGGGGCACCCAGCGTACACACTATGCCAGAACATGGTTTTTTTAAAAATTACTTAAAGAAATTACTTTAGGCATTCTAGATAGAAACAAATAACGCAATTTTTACAAAATGAGTTATCTCCCGCAAAAGCAACTAAATGCTTTTACGGGGGATAAAATAAGCAACTAAATGCTACTAGCTACTGTACACTTGCTCTTTTACTTGCTACATTATCAAAATCTTAAAATTTTTAGCAGTTTTCATACTTGTTTTCACGCTGAAAATTATCTACACTCGCTTTCTATAGATAATATTAGTGAAAGATATTTAAATTTTGTTCCATATGAAAGAAAATACTACCCAACAAAATGCCGAAAAGGTAAACAGATCCCAATAAATCAATCTGCATTTGAAATATATGTGAAATAGTTTTATTGAAAACTCATAAATAATTCTATATTTACCTCAAAGTTAAAACTACAGTGAACATTATTACAGAAGGTCTGAACGTTAATATTAATTCAGAAAAAACAAGCAACACCCATACAGCAAAGAAAGCTTGTCTAAAAGGCTTTGGAAACCTTGTCGTCGGCAAGGGTTGTCACAAAGGTTTCCATGACAAGGGTTGAACCTTTCGGCAAGGTAAGCGGAAAGGTTCGCTAGTCAACAAGAAACAAGGTTTTCAGTAAGATTTCCCCAAGCTTTTATTACAAGCTTGTTTCAGGCCTTTCAGAAGGTTGTTAAGAGCCCTCCTTCGGCGGACAAAATAGAGCTCCCCTTCCCCTCTTCAAAGCCAAAGAGAGGGGTCCAACCCCCTTTTTCATCCCCCTTCTTCTGACGTCATCTGGAATGCCAATTAATTGGAAATCTTAATCATTAATTTCAATTAATTTGATTAATCTAATTTTAATTGAACTTACTTGTACGATTAGATTGTAGATTGTGACAAAGCCTCAAATTCCTCCCAGCCGCGGATCGAACTCGCGTTCCTGGAGGTGGAAGGCCAACGCAATAACTACTATACCGGACGGGGCAACACACGATAGGACAGGTGGTTAATAAAAAGCTTTCTTACGTTAATTTTGCGGGAATGGTTTCCGAAACAGTTTACGCGGAAATGCTTTCGCAGATTTGTCGTTCAAACCTTGTCGGTGAGGTAGTTCATAAAAAGCTTTCCTATATAAACCTTGCGGCATTGGTTTCCGAAACGGTTTGCGCGGAAATGCTTTCGCGGACAGCCTATGGAAAGGGAAATGGCAACCTTTTCGCAATCTTCTTTGCTATCTGGGCATTTTCCACTTTTGACAAACAAGTGAAAATGTCATTCAATAATTATTGAACTTTCCACTTCTTTTCACGGCGCCTTTGAAAAGTGAAATAAACAGACAATTCTAATAAAATATTTTAAGGAATCTATCTATAATTACCATAAAATAAAAAAGCATTAATACAATCTTAACAGTATCCGTTTTATTCCCATTAAAATAACCACAGATGTTAAACAGCAACTAGGAGGATTATATTGGGCAGAAGTTTAGTTTAGTTATATTAACTTCCCGTTTTGAAGCAACACTAGGGCTATTTTGGGACGGACGTCGTAATTTTGGGCCAAGGTCAGAGGACGGCACCTGAGCAGGAGCGCTTCTCTCTAAACTTCCACGCCACACCAGCGGGTGAGGGCATGGCCGCTACGTATGATTTAGCGTGCAACAGCCCCCTTACACGGAATGGAGCTCGAGATGCAGTGGAATCGGGTTTCGAGCCTGGAGCCCTCCGACCCCAAAGCCGAGACCTTACCGCTAGGCCACCGCGGCCCTATTACGCAGAAGGAAACAGTCATTATAACAGCCTGTTACAGCTAGATTAGGTAAAGAAATGGCAAGTTTAAAAATGACAAATGCATATAAATTAAAGAAAAGATAGAATTAATGTTTAAAAAAGTGAATACTAACCTCCTATCCAGTAATATTCTAAGAGTTTCTTCGCTACATCTTCACCGGCATTTACCAGCGCTTTAGAAGATAATCCTTGTACTTTAAAGTCCAAGAAAAGCATTACTAGTTCTTTTCGAAACATTCGATCACCTTTATTAGGAAGAAAGAAAAGTTCAAAAGCTCATTTGTGCAAAAAGAAAGAAAATGACTGGAGACTGTCTTTTTCAAACAGCCGCTGATGTTAAAGGCGTGGGACTACTATACTCGAATGAATCTTTTCCGATTTTCAGATTTTTTTGTGTAACTTCTGTCGTTACCCTTTATCTCTAAAATAAGACATTAGTTATGTTTTTTTAACATATGTAGTTACTGAGATAGAGAGGATCTCTCATACAACGATTTTTGTGGCGTTTTGGAGTGTGAATCAAATTCCTTCCTGAGACTTCAATGGGAGGAACGTAGTCCTACGTTAAAATTATTTTGGAACGTACAATCCATAGTACCTAGATTTTTTACTCGTAAGCGATTTTATACAGTGTGTTTAAAATGCACTTTGTTTTACTTTCAATGGTTGTTTATAGGAATAAAGTTTTAGTTAGGAAACTCGTTTAGGTCATGTTTTAATTTCATATACTTAGTTTTTGTAATTGCGATCAAAAGCATAAAATCAAATTTCGAATTTTTAAACAGGTGCATTCTTGGTTTAGTAATAATCTCTGAAAATGATTACTTGCATTTATATTGACGAATGAATAAAATCTCATGTTTCTAAGTTTATAAGTGGCTCATATATAAATTCTAAGGATGACAGGCTTTTGAAAAACAAAGGTGTTTTAAGTGAAGATTTTAAAATTTGATATTTCGAGACCATACACGTAATGCGATTTTTAATTACGTTAACCATTGTAAGACAGATCTACTTTTATTATTAAGCTTTCAATACCGATAAAATGAGGTTCTGCATGATCCTTCAAAATGAATGGAATGAAAATTTGGAGAATTCTGTTCAAGAAATGTCATCTCAGACGTGTGAAGTGAACAGAGGTATTGGTACAGTTTCAGTGCATCATCAGAGTGCACCTTAGATGTTCTCCCTTGTCTAATTCAAGAGGGCGTCTAATTCAAGAGGGCGTCTAATTCAAGTGAGCACGCTGGCCACTCCAGACGCCGCCGTATTGTCTCCATTTCAAGCATGTTTTTCCCGTGTCGAACTACGCCGATCTTCTGAATTTGTAATTGTATAATAATAAGAAATAAGCATTTTTTTTCACAACGCAACAAAACATGCTAGTTTTTTTTAAAAATATTCAATTAAATTAAAGATTTTTAAATAAAAAATAAAGTATCTCATGTAAAACAGGGTGAAGGATTTTCTAAAAAATAACCATGACCTCATTAAACATTTATAAAAAGAAAAAATTGGAGAAATCTTTCCATATTTTGTCAATGCAGTCGACGCTCGTTATAACGACCCTCTGCGTCCCACAGCAAAAGGTCTTTATAACGAGTGGTCGCTATAGTGGATATAATTAAAAACTGTACACATGCACGCTCAGCAGTTCCGTATAAATAGGCGATTTTTAAAGAGATTCCAACTAAATACTCAACTTATTTTTTATCATTGGTATGAAAAAAAATTTTATCAATTAAAAATATATTTCTGAAACAGATTTTAAAGTAGAAAATAAAGGGTGTTATATACTTACAAAACATTTATTTTCTAAAGAAAAAATCAGAAACGGTTGTTTGCCTTTTCTGCATATATGCTTTTTACAAAACATAACTTTCCATTTCAGTTAAAGATGCTAAATAATGTTCTGCCTTTCAAAAATACATTTTAAAGTCTCAATAGCACTTGAAACATTTTTTTTTATTCTAGGCTATTCTAATTTCCGTGCTGTGGTGAGTGGTAATTCTGCCCCCCGTCAAAGTTGAACTGTAACACTGAAGACCCTACATCTACGAAGCTTGGCAATACAATAATCAAGATCATTTACGTTTAGAAACATTCTCTTTTTGGAAAAATACGGGAAGAGTGTTTGCTGAATTCGGACGTTGTATTGGGATTAGACGCCATTGAACGGTCGTTATACCGGAAATAAAATAACATAGTGCGAAGGGAAACACAGTTGGGGATTTTATCACTGATCGTTATAATGGAATGGTCTTTATAATGTGTGGTCGTTATAACGAGAGTCGACTGTATAAATGTAATCTGCATAAAAAAAAACATTTCCAAAATATGCGACATTTATTAAACAAAATAGGGAAAGATGCTTTAGTCTTAAAATTAAAATTATACATGCAAATAAAAAGACGGTTTGCATTTGTTCTGACATTCGAAAATCTAATTTCGCATGGTCAATTTAAAATTATTTCGGGATTACCGAATACTAACTGAAAGAAAGAATGAAAATGAAAACGAATAATTCATGCATCAATATTAAAGCTTGTGAACATGAAGTGGATGAATTCACTGAGATTTTAATAAAATGTACTCAGCCATATACAGCTATGCAGTATAGGTAGTCTCTGCAATAAATACGTGAACTAAGGCTCTAGGAGGTTTCAGATGAGGCACTAGGATCAGTGGATGCTCATCCTATGGCCCATGGGCACTGTTGGTGCAGCGTGGTATTGCATGGGCACAAAGAGGCTTGCCCATGAGCACTGTCTACTCTGTAACAGAGTATCAAAAGCTCAGAACGGCGAGGCAAGTTAAAAGCAGAATCTTTTTCGTTTGTGGAGATTGATGAACAAAGACAAAATCTCAAACTTTTGGTGGAGAACTGAAAAAACTCTCAGGTAATTTATGATATGTTGCTGGCTGTTAATGGAGATACAGAAGAAAATAGCTGGAACAGAAATATGAATGGAGATACTGTAGAAAAAAGCTGGAATATAAATAATAGCTGGAACTGAAAATAGTTAATGGACATACAGAAGAAGATGATAGTTAGTGGAGAAGAAGAAGAAGATGGTCGTGAAGACTTCAATGACGATGCCAGGCCGGGACGCATATAGGCATTCTGTACTCGAGCAGAGCACCATTGTAACTTTGGAGGGCTCTGATTGGACAAGCGAATCTGACATCACTCTTCTGCACATCGCATCAACGGTGAGACAGGCGTTTCTTGTTTAAAGTTCTTAAAACTCTAAATGTTAAATTTTTTTTCTCCAAGATATTGCCTGAATTTGTTTTCAAAAGGGGAATATTTTTTCTTCTTGATTTAATGTCGTTAGATTTGCTTCATTATTGTTTCATTCAGATCTGAAACAATAAAATTCATATTTTAATAGTTAACTTAAACCATGATAACTATAAGCATTGGAATAATGCATGATACAGGATTAAAAATTACAACATATATCATATAAAAGATAATTTTGGAATAATTATTGCTGCCTACCAGCACAGAAGCCTTGTTCCAGATGGTCTAGAAGATCGAAGATTCCATTTCGTGCCCGATGTTCTTCCATATTCTTCTATCCATGAATACACATCGGAAACACTTTTAAGGTTGCATCGAACGATGGTTTCATCTTCAACGATTTTACCAGCTTCGTTTACAAAAGAAGGGGGAGGATTGGAATTCTGAATAGCCATGGCGTATTACACAAAGAACATTTCGCTATCGCTGGTTCAAAGAATCAGTCAGAGCGTTGTCAGAGGTAAACAAACAAGCAAAGCATAGTTACGTCAAATTCGTCATCTGACCGCGGTTCGAAATTACGAGGTCCGTCCCTAAATAGCCCTCGTGTTGCTTCAAAAAAACGGGACGTTAATATAACCTAACATAACCTAACATAGTTACGTCAGATTCGCGTGTCCAATCAGAGCCCGCCAAAGTTACAATGGTGCTTTGCTCGAGTACAATATGCCTATATGCGGCCGGCACTACTGTCGATCTCATGAAATGATGAAAATATTGAAATTATGCGGTATGTTGTGTTTCGCTAACGCCGATTCACTGTTCGGATGATTGCTGATGATTTGAAATTGGGAAAATCGTCTGTGCACGAGATTCTGACTAAGCATATGGGGTTAGGAAAATTGTCTGCATAAATTGTTCCAGGCTAACTGTTCACACAGTAGTTATTGTTTGAAAGTTCCTGCCGGTAGTTTGATCACTATGCATGATTATTTTTCGTATTGTGCAGCTCCCAGGTACTTCATTTTGTTCCCTAAATGGAAAATGGTCATGTGAGGCCTCTACTGGGACAATGTTGAGACTATAAAACGGGGACCGTCGAGGCAGCTGAATAACCTCATTTATGTGGACTTTAAGCAATGTTTTAAGCAATGCAAAGGGAAACATGGCATACTTATTGCTCCAAATGGGGAATATTTTGCAGGTACACTGATTGAGGTATCCTAGATTTTGTAAAATTGAAATCAACGTACGAAGATGGATCCAAAAAAGTTTAGAAAGGTAATAAAAAATTATTTATTAGCATTAGGCAAAAGATACAAAAGGGAATTAAGAGGCATACTTGCCGATAATTTCCCCACATAATCACCAGATCTATTCGGTATTTATCTAAACGCAGGACCAACTTGTTTAACCCGGCTTGGTAGAAATCACATCCGCAGTTTTCACATCACTGTTTGAAGATAACATTGCTCCAGATAAGTGTTTGGAACCCATATTGCGTGCCGAATATGGACTGCATGGGGGCAGGGCTCCAGCCTTCCTACTTGAACTTTTGCAGCAATTCTTGAGTTTTGCGAGCAGTCATGCAGGAGGATGACACCATCAATCAAGATGCCAGGGCGTTTGCTTCGGATGGCTTCACAATGAGGATGGCTTCAGTGACAATTTCCTTTTTCATGGGGGGAGGGCTCCAGCCTTCCTACTTGAACTTTTGTAGCAATTCTTGAGTTTTGCGAGCAGTCATGCAGGAGGATGACACCATCAATCAAGATGCCAGGGCGTTTGCTTCGGATGGCTTCACAATGAGGATGGCTTCTGTGATCATTTCCTTTTTCATGAGGGGAGGGCTCCAGCCTTCCTACTTGAACTTTTGTAGCAATTCTTGAGTTTTGCGAGCAGTCATGCAGGAGGATGACACCATCAATCAAGATGCCAGGGCGTTTGCATCGGATGGCTTCACAACGGCCCAGTGACAATTTCCTTTTTCCGAATTTGAAGGAACAGTTATCTGGAACAAAGGTCTCTTCAAACAGTGATGTGAAAACAGCATCCGAGAACTTTGGGCGTGATTTCTGCCAAGCCGGGTTAAGCAAGTTGGTCCTGAGTTCAGGTAAATGCCGAAATAAATTTGTTCATTATGTGGAAAAGTGATCGAAAAGTATGCCTCTTAATTCCCATTTGTATTTTCTGTCTAATGTTAATAAATAATTTTTATTGCCTTTGTAAACTTTTATTATCCATCCTCGGATTTATTGTACAGACTTATATAGAAACTTTGGATTAAAATAATGTAAAGAAAACAGGGCGATCCTTTCATTTTTTTCAGCGGTATCAAAAATTTCTTTCAGTATGTCACATTCATGAATGAGGGATTTATGTTTATGTAACTCGTAAGATTGATCAAGTCTCGTAAAAAAATATTGGTAATTCCATTTCACTTATGCAGTCTAAAATTGTGTTCAGAAGCTTAGAAGAAATTTCTTTGACATCTTGCACTTATACCTAAAATTATTGGTATATAGCCGATAGTTCAGGAAATTTCTAATACCATGATCTTTCATTTTTTATTTCAATGTATACGAATAGAAAGTATTGCAATAGAAGAAAATTTCCATTTCTAGATAAATAATGGTGCAGATTTGATGGAACTCTACATCTGTACAACTGACTTTCGATCAGTTACAAAATAACCCAAAAACGCAATGAGTTAAATAGATGGAATTTGACGTATGGTTTTATTTCTAGAATTTCAAATCACGGTTATGCTTAAAATATTTACTACGAATTTGTTTCTGAAATAAACAGCTTTAAATTAAAAAGTAATTTTTTCTTTCAAATGTATATATGTAGGAGGGTTACTTAGCCATGTTTAGTTAGTTTCCATGAAGATAGATGGCAGCACGAGCTACAGCGAGTAGATTATATAACAATTTCTGTAGCAGCCCACGCGCGCGTGTTGGAAGCATTCTCTCTCATCTACGGTTCGCAAAATATTGCCAGACAGACTATTCCCGGCGATCGAAGAGAAGAGAGTGAGGACACGGTGCAATTTTTATTTGAATACGAATAGAAAGTACTGCAATGGAAGAAAATTTTCATTTCTAGATTTTGATGGAACTCTACATCAAACTGACTTTCGATCAGTTACAAATAACAAAGAAGGAAAGAAGTTAAGTAGATGAAATTTGACGTGTGGTTTTATTTCTAGAATTTCAAATCACGGTCGAGTATCTTACCTGGTGTTGTAAGCCGTCGTAAGTATTGGAGATAGGTGGTGAAATCTTCGTACTGCATACAATTTCTCCAGCAGTCACAGGGAAATCCATGAAATGTGTATTTTACCGTACCTTCAAATGAAAACGAAAGATCGAATTCTAAACCATTCGCTCCCATATCTAAGTAATGGTCAATCTGATGCACAGCATTGACCATGTGTGCAATATTCCAAACAGGTCGGCGACTGTCGGCTTCATTTGGAACAATAAAAACCTATTAAAAGGGATTAAAATAATAAATGATAACATATTCGTTTCCCCCATATTCTTTCAAAATTTTATATTAGCAGACAGTTATCAGTGAATTTCAAAAACTTAATATGATAACTAACTCTGAAGAAATGAAGTTCTCTGTAATTTTATCAAAGTCATTTTTATTGATATCATTATCCGAAACGCATGTACGTCACATCGTTGGTCCCATGCTAAAATTGCTATGCAATTACTAATATAATATCCCATATCTGTCTCTCACTGATCCGGTATCGCTCTGACGACACCAACAATAAAATTCGCGCCGTAGCACTGCGAGATGTTCAACAGCATTATTTCATTGTTAGAGAACCTAAATTTCAGTAATTTTAAATTTAAAAGAGTAATTGTCGTTCTAATTTCAAATTTAATAGTTCTAAAATAGTGAAATAAAATTTGCTATCCATTGATATAAAATTTATCTCATTATGATCAATAGTTCCCGAGAAGTTTTAAATTATATGAATCATATATTTCAAATTAATTTGCTTTTTTTAATAGAAAGTAGTAAATCACGTCAGTGGTATATCATGCGCGTGATATAGTGTGGACGCCATGATGCATCTGATTATTTATTGCAATCGTGATGATATAATTTGATAATATTTTTTGACAACTTTTTACTAGTAGAGAAGTGATTTGTTTTGATCACAGAGAAAGAGATACTCTTTCTCTGTGGTTTTGATTAGAATTTCGAAACTTTTTGGCTAACGTTTGACAAGCTGAGAATTTTACAGTTATTGAATTATTATGTACAGATTTTGTATATATTTTTAACTATAATTTAATACTTTACAATCAAGAATTAGTTTAGTATATTTTTACTGTGAATACCGACGAAGAACCCATCGCAAAAATACGGCGGATGACAGAGGAAAGGAAAGCAAGATGGTTAGCGAGGCAAAGCCAGGAATCGCTGGACAGGATTCGTGCATAGAAGCCGGAACTCCATCACAAGTTGTCATAAAACATATGTTTATTTTATTTGTATTCAATCAATATTAAACATTTCTTTCGCATATATATCTATTTAAACAAGTGAAATTTGACGGGGAATCTCTCGAATGAAGAGGCAATTTGCATCCATCATACCATGACGGGTGATTTTCTAGTTGTAAAGAATTTGGTAGGTTTAAGAAATGTTTTCTTAGTTTACCTTCTCTGAAATAACTAAAGTAGCAGAATTGTGTTTAAAACAGAATACATGAAAAAACTATGCGTAACAATTTCCGATGATTTGAGTTGGACTTTAAGATTAGTGTCTTTGGCGAAGTATAGTTTACGGATAAAAAAAGATATGTTTTTATAAATATGGCAATTCGTACGAATGCATTTACATGAAAATTTGCAGATTCGATATTTTAGTCAGATACCAAGGGTTTGCCCATGATGTAAAGAAGCGTATCTCGGCAACTAAAAAAATATTACTAAAACAATGAGACTATTCAGAACTATTACAATATTTAGAACTCTAATTT